>JADLZL010003452.1:0-304754 GCA_015844335.1 Chrysopogon serrulatus
GATATAAAACCAATCCATCTACCTAGAGTAGGGCTTTAACTAACGAATTCCACGAGTTTTGGTGAATCAATGGTTTTGCGTGTAAACGCCAGGAAAAAGACACACTTTTGAGCTACACCGCAACATAGAATGCCGGAATGAACACCACGGCAACACGGGAACATTCCGTAAGAGACGAGAAGGTACCACACCGAGCCGGGGGGCGGGGGCGGCCAGGCAGACACCGCCGGTCGCCCCCTGGACCGGCCGGTGCAGGGCTGGCCCGGTTGCGCCCCCGGTTCGCTCGGTTTATTCCACCACCTTTGAGGAACGATCTCCACCATCCGTCAAGGTCGGTTTGATCCAAGGGCTCACGTTGATTCGCCAGGGCTATAAAAGGAGAGGCACACCCCCCAGAGGGGAATCGAAGAGAAGAAGAGAAGAGCTTTAGCTAGAAAACCTAATTAGGATTCTCGGAGGTGTCCCTTGAATGGATGACCTCTCGAGTTAGCATTCCAAGAGAGAGCTAGTTCTATACCTCTAGAAGCTAGTTCTTCAGAGGGAGAGAAATAGAGTTTAAAGAGAAAGTTTTGGAGGAGTATCGGCCTGTCGGTGCCTCTACGGCTTGTATCTGAGACTACTTTGGAGTCAACTTCTGTGTTCAAGTAAGTAACATTGTTTATTCTGTTTTGCTAGTTTACGACTCTTTTTGAGTACTTTAATCCTTGTAGCTCTTGGGTTAATGTAGTAATCGTAGTGTAAGCGTGGTGCTTAGACTCCGTTGCTCGTAGATGTACCCTACTATCCGGATTTGGTGGTAGCTCGCGGAGGTGACTTATAGCTCCGTTGAATCTTACTTATTCCACTATCCCGTTAGTAGGCCTAGCAGGAGAATAGTTGGTAGTTAAGTATAGTTCTGTCTATGCTTATCCTATCCAACTCTCTAGTGAAACATTTTAATCATAATTTGCTTCAGCCTGAACTAGAAACCCTAGTTGTCCCCTCTATATCCCTACCTTCTACAGCCTTGTTTGCTACTCAGTTGGTTAAGTGTAGTTTAGAAGACCCTCACACATCTTCCTTTGGGTTCGATATTAAAACTAGGTATACTTATCTGGTGAAGTGCTACAACGTATCCGTGCGCTTGCGGAATTATTCAATAGGCATTAGCAGATACCAACAAGCATTTCTGGCGCCGTTGCCGGGGAAGACGTCGCTGAGATCACTCTGAACTTATCTTAACCTGTATTATAATCTTATCTTTTCTTTGTAGACTATCACTCTTTACCTTTTCTATTTACCTTTTCTATCCTTCAATGGATCAACTTGATTCCACGCCTATCTATAAATATAACTTCATGAGCCTACGCTTAGGGCCAGAGCCATCCGCAAAGCCAATCTTAGCCTCTGACTATAAGCTACGTCCATGTTTAATAGACATGGTCAGAAACCAATCTTTCTCAGGAGAAGACAATACTAGCCCTTATTATCACCTCAATGAATTCGAACAAAACTGTGCGTGTTTGCGCATTAAGGATATGTCCGATGAGACTATATGATGGAAGCTTTTTCCTTTCTCTTTGACTGGAGATGCTAGACATTGGTATGATCTCCACGTTGAGAGTGTTAAAGGTGACTGGGAAGCATTATGTGCTGAATTCTGCCTTCAATTCTATCCTATTTCTAGGGTAGTGGATCTCCGCTTAGAAGTCCTATCCTTTAGGCAAGAGAAGAAGGAGACTTTAATTGAAGCCTGGGAACGCTTTAACTGCTTAACTCATTCTGGACCTAGTCTATCATACCAGACCCCGTCCTACTTCAACATTTCTATAAGGGTCTAAATAGAAAAACCATGAAATTCCTTAACCTTGCTTCTGGAGGATCATTTTTGCATATCACTCCTGATGTTGCAAGAAATGTCCTTACAAAAATTCATGAAAATGAAGCATCTTTAAATAAGCTAGTAGAGGAAGAAGATCCGATAGTTGATCAGGAATCCACACCTACCACATTTCAACCTGCAACTATCAACGAGCTTGAACCACAGGAGGAGGAAGAAATTCCACTTCCAAAATTCATGCTCGAGATCGAGGATGATATATTTGCTGATTATGGAAACACCTCGAATTATTATGCCATTAGGAGACCACAGAAGACAACAAATTCGTCACCTAGTAACAGAGTCTTAAATTCTTCTGAGGTGGCTTTCCTTAAGCAAAATGCTAAAGAGCTTGTGTCAATTATAAGCAATGATTGGTTGAATGAATCAGAGCTTTCCTCTAATATCATCCGAGTTGATTTTACATCAACCACCATACCTTTGCCGAATCCACAAGGGATCTTTCGAAGCATTATACAACCCTGTTGTGGGAGTTAACATCATGTCTGCAACATTTGCTCAAGATCTTTTAAAAGACATGCCCTTAACCCCAACAACAAAGTTTATGAAAAGTCCTTTAGGCCATCTTATTCCAAGTTTTGGAATTCTCTATGTCTTACCTATTTATGTCAAAGAGATAAGAGTTCATTTGAGCTTCTATGTCTTTGATGTTATAGAGTTTGACGTATTGATTGGACAACCTATAGAGAGACTTTTGCAAGAAGGACAAGAAGGGAATTTGAACATTAGCCTTGGGAAGAACTTTAAACTGCCTATATCCATAACTCATGTTCTCAACAGTGAGACTGAGTCACTTCCTGAGCCTGATCCTATGGAAGAAGTCATAGAGACAACCCTTGAATCATCTTTCGAACCGGATCTCAAGGATGATCCCGAACCACTAGAAGAGGAAGGAGATAGCACGCTAGAACCTGACCCTCTAGATGAGTCTGAGGAACCACCTAAGCCTCCCATAGAGCTCAAACCCCTGCCTTCTGGACTTAAATATGCCTTTCTGAATAATGATCGAGAATCTCCTGTAATAATTAATGACAAACTCTCTGAGGAGGAGACCTTCCGATGGATCACAATCTTAGAAAAGAATAAATCTGCTTTTGGCTATTCACTCCAAGATCTTAAAGGAATCAGTCCTGTTCTTTGCACCCATCGCATTCCTACAGATCCTGAGATAACACCCTCTAGAGAACCACAACGTAGATTGAATAATGCGATGAGAGAGGTTGTTAAGAAAGAGGTTTTGAAACTGTTACATGCCGGGATCATATATCCTGTGCCACACAGCGAGTGGGTAAGCCCTGTGCAAGTCGTGCCTAAAAAGGGAGGCATGACAGTTGTTAGAAATGACAAGAATGAATTAATCCCACAAAGAACTGTCACGGGATGGCGGATGTGTATTGATTACCGAAAGCTAAACAAGGCAACAAAGAAAGATCATTTTCCACTTCCCTTCATTGATGAGATGTTGGAAAGATTAGCGAATCATTCTTTCTTTTGTTTCCTTGATGGGTATTCAGGATATCATCAAATACCGATCCACCCCGATGACCAAAGCAAAACCACATTCACATGTCCATACGGAACTTATGCTTACCGTAGAATGTCTTTTAGACTATGTAATGCTCCAGCTTCATTTCAAAGATGCATGATGTCTATATTTTTCGATATGATTGAAGTGATAATGGAAGTTTTCATGGATGACTTTTTCGTATATGGAAAAACTTTTGATAAATGCCTTGAAAACTTAGATAAGGTTTTGCAAAGATGTGAAGAAAAGCACCTAGTTCTTAATTGGGAAAAATGTCATTTCATGGTGAGAGAAGGAATAGTACTTGGACATTTGGTGTCTGAGAGAGGGATAGAGGTAGACAAAGCTAAAATTGAAGTAATTGAACAATTACCTCCTCTCGTTAATGTGAAGGGAATTCGAAGCTTCCTAGGTCATGCAAGCTTTTATAGACGGTTCATACATAACTTTTCATACATTGCTAGACCTCTAACAAACCTGCTAGCTAAGGATGCTCCCTTTGAATTTGATGACGCTTGTTTAAAAGCTTTTGAAACCCTTAAGAAAGCGCCCATCTCTGCACCAATCATTCAACCCCCTGATTGGTCGCTACCTTTTGAATTGATGTGTAATGCAAGTGATTATGCTGTGGGGGCAGTTTTGGGACAAACTAAGGAAAAGAAACATCACACAATCGCATATGCTAGCAAAACTTTGACAGGACCTCAACTTAATTATGCAACTACTGAAAAAGAGCTTCTGGCTGCTGTTTTTGCTATAGACAAGTTTAGATCTTACATAGTAGGAGCAAAGGTAATTGTTTATACTGATCATGCTGCTCTTAAATACCTGCTCACTAAGAAAGATGCTAAACCCCGACTCATAAGATGGATTCTGCTACTCCAAGAATTTGACTTAGAAATAAAAGATAAAAGAGGAGTAGAAAACCCTGTTGCCGATCACTTGTCTAGAATGCAGTTTAAGAATATGCAGGAACTACCAATCAATGACTCTCTTCGAGACGACACGCTCTACGCCATCTCCAGGTCGGATCCCTGGTACGCGAATATTGTCAATTTTATGGTTGCAGGATATATACCACCAGGAGCGGATAGGAGAAAGCTTATTTATGAAAGTCGTCTACATATATGGGATGATCCTTATCTCTTCCGAGTATGTGCTGATGGACTACTCCGAAGATGTGTGCCCACTAAGGAAGGACTACAGATCATTGAAAAATGTCACTCATCACCATATGGAGGTCATTATGGCATATTCCGAACCCATGCAAAGATCTGGCAAAGTAGATTCTTTTGGCCAACCATGTATGAAGACACCAAGAATTTCGTCCGAAGATGTGGAGCATGTCAGAGGCATGGCAATATCAACTCAAGAGATGCTATGACCCTCACCAACAATCTTCAGATCGAGCTTTTTGATGTCTGGGGAATCGATTACATGAGACCATTCCCGAAGTCAGGCAACTATGAGTACATTCTAGTGGCAGTTGATTATGTCTCAAAATGGGTAGAAGCACAGCCATGCAAAGCTGCCAATTCTACAAATTCCAAGAAGATATTTCAGGAGACAATATTTCCAAGATTCGGTGTTCCAAGAATGGTGATTAGTGATGGAGGAACTCACTTCATTGACAAAGACTTTCGTAACTACTTAATGAAGCAAGGGATTCAACATCACGTGGCTACTCCTTACCATCCTCAAACAAGTGGCCAAGCTGAGACTTCCAATAAGCAAATCAAGAATATCCTACAGAAGACAGTTAACGAGATGGGACCCGCTTGGAAGGAGAGGCTACCAGACGCACTATGGGCATACCGAACTGCCTACAGGACACCTCTTGGCATGTCACCTTATCAGCTGGTCTACGGCAAGACCTGTCATTTGCCAATAGAGCTCGAGTTCAAAGCTCATTGGGCAATCAAGAAATGGAATATGGATCTCGAGGCTGCTGGAACAAAAAGAAAGATGCAACTCTCAGAACTAGATGAATGGCGAGAAAAAGCATATCATAACTCGAAGATCTATAAAGAGAGAACTAAAAGGTGGCATGATAAGCGAATCAAGAAGAAAACCTTCAATCCTGGAGATAAGGTGCTATTATTCAACTCTAGAGTGAGATTATTCGGACATGGAAAGCTACGAAGCAAATGGGAAGGGCCATTCACGGTGGTAAATGCGTCATCACATGGAGCAGTGACACTTCAAAACCACGAAGGTACGTTATTCAAGGTAAATGGCCAACGTCTTAAAATTTTTGTAGAACCTTCTAGACCACCTGAGGAATTGGATAAAATTTATTTCTTAACTTTTCTCTAATTTATTAAAAATAAAACCCCGTCATGAATCAGGTCGCGACGGGAGAAAATTCGGAGAGAAAATGGGCCGAGAATGCACCCCACGAAAGGGCACCGAGAACCGGGCCAGGGTGGGACCGGCCGGTCCCACCCCAGACCGGTCGGTCTCCCCAGGTGCCTCCTCGCGGTCCGCCGCCTCTCGTTGTGAAGTTTGTTCCATTAGGGTTCTGAATATTCGGCCGTGATCCATATCCACCGCCGCTTTATCGCAATGGATGCTCGGGATAGATTAGGATGGAATGACCCCTACCCCAAGGAACCAGGACTATATAAACAAGCCCCTGGGGTCATTCTCCCCTCATCCCAAGAGCTCTCCTCTCTTAGCCCTAGCAAGGAAGCTCTCCAATCTCTCCATCTCTCACCAAATGGCCAACCCAAACCTTCCCTACACCGTCGAAGAGCCGGAAGAGGTCCTCCCACTAGCGATCATCCCACCAAAGCAGCTGGCGGTGGTGCCACCGAAGGCGATCGTCCCGGTGCCATCGAAGGAGGTCGTCCGAGCTCGACCTCAAGGAGCTCCACTGGAGGAGGCGCGCTTCGCTCAAGCCATCAGGAGGCCGACCATTGCGCCTCCAGCCCCTCGGCCGCTTCTCGAAGATAAGCCTCGCCCGCTCGGTCAGCCTAGCATTCTCTCCCCCAGGGCACCAAGTTACTAATTGCAAGAGAGGGGGAGAGGCTGTTGGGTGTCACCACCAAGTTTGGGGTGGTTACTGGAGCGAAGTACACCACAGAGAAGGAGCGAGTGACTCTGGATGGTGTACGGGTGGATCCAAGCAAGGTCAAATTCCATCCACCACCAAGAACCAACCCGGAGCCGCCGAAGAAGAAAGCTAGAGCTACACCAGTCCCTCGTCAGCCATGACTTAACCTAGCCACGCTGGAGACTAGGATAGATCTGTAGGGCCGTACGCTGTCGGAAGTGCTCAACACCCTGACCACGGCTGTGCAACGCATAGCTAATTTAGAGCTGAAACAGGAGGAGATGCGTCTCAAGAATAAGGCGCTGAAGGCTAGGGTTGAGGAGCTGGAAAAGAATGAATAGAGATAGAGATGTATAGGCACACGTGAGAGTCAGTTCATTAGTTTGCTTAATTAGTTCATTAGTTAGTTTGTTAGTTCGATTGGTTAATTCCTTCATTCATTCATTGTGTAATAAATGTGCCTCATTTATGATAAAAAGTTAAGTTTTAGAGTCATCATCTCTCTCTAGATATATGTTTTGTTTTTGTCTCCACCTTGTTGTGCATAAAAGGAAACAGAAAACAAGTGTAGGGGAGACAACCAGTAAAAAACACAGAAGAACATCTACAGGAGCCAGTACGCACTCCAAAGCACTCTCATTTATTAAACAACTGAGCTTAATTAAATGTCCTTTAATGAAACATGATTACACCTCAAGGATGAGTGGCTTAGTCATAACTTAAGGCAAGAATCACATAAATTCATCTCCTGTACACTTGCAGCTGTTGGGAACTCTTTATAGGGACCCCAATGCTTCTTAAGTTGTTGACAAGTATGAGATAGTAAAACATGAAAACCTAAATTTCTCTACCTGATTATTGGAGCTTTATTTCAAAAACACAAAAACAATAGTTAAGCTACTCCTCTATGGTTTTAAAATACCTATAGAGCCATACATGATCATAACTTGCTACATAAGTTACTTATCTTGCACTGAGCTCTGTCAGCTTTTGAGACCCGTGTTGTAGGGACTTATCATGCTCTCAAGATCAAGATCCACTTACACTCCATATATGGACTACCCCTACACTGGGGGTAGGCGCAGCTTTTCCCATCCACATAGAAGATCTTTAGTAGGACTATGTTTATCTATGCTCTAACATTATCAGAAATCTCTGTCTTGCACAAAGTTTTCGTGCAGGATGACATAGGCTATACAAAAGAAAAGGAGAGTTAAAAGAGAAAAAGAAAAATGGACAAGGGTCCAAATGTTAAAAAGAACAAAAGGCACAAAGATGCCTAACTCTCAAGAAAAATTCAAGATAGCCCATTGTCTCCAAGCACTCCAATTTAAGCAAGAGAGATATATCCTTCGAAGAGTATGAGCATAAGTAGAACAGGATAGCCACCATATATTCCACACACATGCACATCTTGATCTAAGAGTATGACACTTCTCTCCTTGGGACTCTTATGCTGGCTCAGTAACGTGTAAGGTAAGTATACTATTCCTTGCCAAACCTTCAAACTCCAAATAAGCCTATTAGAGGTAGGTTACATGGAAGGGCATCACTCATTCATGCCTAAATGAGATCCCCAAATACCACATAAATGAGTGATTTGAGAGTACCACATTGAGGAGCAGGTAAGCTACATATTTTAAAAATCTTAAAAAAAATCTCCAATGTTCCTAGCAGCGAAATAAAGGTAATCTGTTTGACTGTTCTACTTTTCAACTTCTCAAAGTTGTTTGGTAGACACTTTTGAATCTCACAGTGCACGAATCATAAGGAATGAGCATATATTGATCTCTTCGTCCTAAAGCTATGTCTGATCCAATCTTTTCTCGAGGACGAGTAAAAGCCTAAGTGTGGGGGTGTTGTTGACGGTCCTTAATGATCAAATCCAACCGTCAACTAATCTTCTAAATTGATATAAAACCAATCCATCTACCTAGAGTAGGGCTTTAACTAACGAATTCCACGAGTTTTGGTGAATCAATGGTTTTGTAGGTAAACACCGGAAAAAGACACACTTTTGAGCTACACTGCAACATGGAATGCCAGAATGAACGCCACAGCAACACAGGAACATTCCAGAAGAGACGAGAAGGTACCACACCAGCCAGGGGCGGGGGCGGGAGGCCGCCGACCGGCCGGTTCGGCCCCTGGGACCGGTCGGTCTGGGGTAGGCCCCGGTTGCGCCCTGGTTCGTTCGGTTTATTCCACCGCCTTTGTGGAACGATCTCCACCATCCGTCAAGGTCGGTTTGATCCAAGGGCTCACGTTGATTCACCAGGGCTATAAAAGGAGAGGCACACCCCCCTAGAGGGGAATCCAAGAGAAGAAGAGAAGAGCTTTAGCTAGAAAACCTAATTAGGATTCTCGGAGGTGTCCCTTGAATGGATGACCTCTCGAGTTAGCATTCCAAGAGAGAGCTAGTTCTATACCTCTAGAAGCTAGTTCTTCAGAGGGAGAGAAATAGAGTTTAAAAAGAAAGTTTTGGAGGAGTATGGGCCTATCGGTGCTACCTCTATGGCTTGTATCTGAGACTACTTTGGAGTCAACTTCTGTGTTCAAGTAAGTAACATTGTTTATTCTGTTTTGCTAGTTTATGACTCTTTTTGAGTACTTTAATCCTTGTAGCTCTTGGGTTAAAGTAGTAATCGTAGTGTAAGCGTGGTGCTTAGACTCCGTTGCTCGTAGATGTACCCTACTATCCGGATTTGGTGGTAGCTCGCGGAGGTGACTTATAGCTCCATTGAATCTTACTTATTCCACTATCCCGTTAGTAGGCCTAGCAGGAGAATAGTTGGTAGTTAAGTATAGTTCTATCTATGCTTATCCTATCCAACTCCCTAGTGAAACATTTTAATCATAATTTGCTTGAGCCTGAACTAGAAACCCTAGTTGTCCCCTCTATATCCCTACCTTCTACAGCCTTGTTTGCTACTCAGTTGGTTAAGTGTAGTTTAGAAGACCCTCACACATCTTCCTTTGGGTTCGATATTAAAACTGGGTATACTTATTTGGTGAAGTGCTACAACGTATCCGTGCACTTGCGGAATTATTCAGTAGGCATTAGCAGATACCAACAGTTACCTTCTTAGCTTGTGTAGCTTAGAAGTAGTGATTGCGTGGCTAGTTGGCTTGTGTAGCTTTGCTAGTCACTTTGCTTAGTTTGTGTAGCTAAGCAAGTGAGCTCACTAGTTAGGCTTTGTGTAGCCGTGCTAGTGAGAACTACTAGTGTGCTTAGGCTTTGTGCGCTTTGCTCACTAGTATGTGTAGGAGCTCCCCGGTTTGATTGAGTACTAGTTGCTTAGGTTTGTGTGACCTTGCAACATAGTATTGGATAGGTGAGCACTACCTAGCCTTGCACCTTAGTGGCCCAACCTAGGATTATTTTATAAGGTGCTTGATCATAGATAGAGGGGTGAAGTCTTTGATTAGACCGATAGTTTTAATTCCGCATTTTATTCGGTCATCTGCTGCGACTAGATTTAGAAAAGGACTATTCACCCCCCTCTAGTCCGCCATCTCGACCCTTCAACAGTACATGCATCGGAGCGTGCGACAGTAAAACGTCTGCGTGTTCGATGCAAAGCAAAGTTGTGTCAGAACCTGCTCAGTGCGTTCATCGGACGTAGGGGCGTCCGATGCCACTCCGTCGGACGCGTCCAATAGGCATGTGCAAGGTTTGGGAGTTCTATGGACCACGTCCGGTGGCTCCTCTAGCGTCCGGTGAGTGGCATCTGACGCGCGTAGTTTGCAGGCACGATACAGTGCGTCGGACGCGTCCGATGCTTGACATCTGAGCGTCTGATGCTTCTTCAGAATCATGCGTAATGGTCCGATTCATACGAGGACATGTGGCAACTCCACGGAGCTCAGGAACGGCCGTTGGACTCGTCCGATGCAGGGGCGTCTGAGCATCCGATGCCGCCAAGTCGGCTCCACTTGAAACATAACGGTTGGATCTTTTGAGTGGTGTCTTTATAAGCTTATTGGCTGGCTTGAGGAGCATCTCTTGCACATTTTGATCATTCTTGAGCACTCTAGAGCTGAGCCAACCTCCTCCCTCTTAGCTTGATTGCTTGCATCCAAAGAGAGATTGGGAGAGATTATAGTGCATTGCTTGTGAGTTCTTGCATCTAGTGGCACTAGTGATCATTCTCACTGCGGGATTGCTTTTTCTCTTAGTGGTTGCCACTGTCTAGAGGATTGGAGCATCGAGGAGAAGGTGTGTGTAACAGAATCGACCAAATTATAAGAGCACAAGCGCAGAAACAATCGTCGAAGCAACTATTTCCGCTCTTGAGCCCATATAATCCCGGTAGTCCGAAAATCTCGAAGGATTTTAAACCAACAACATATAAACCAAGATCGAATGCAATCCAACATAACTTACCATCCGTTACATCAGAGTTCACAAATAAGTTCACAAATAACATCACACCCGAAGTACTTAGTTATTACAACACAAGTTTAGAAGTAGCAGAAACCACATAGTTATAAAACCATCAGAGTACGCCACACTTAGTTCAAATACATGCCAGGTTCATAGTTCATCCCACAAAAGCACATGATAAGATAGCAGAACGGATCTTTGCCCGAGACCTAGTCGTCATCCCCAGCGGGGTGAAGACATACCTTGCAGAAGCCGTTATAGAGAATATCATCTGCAACAAGAGGGAATAAACCCTGAGTACAAGAATGTACTCAGCTAGACTTACCCGTCATAAACCAAAAATAAAACGACACCAAGGATTATGCAAGGCTTACTTTGGTGGAGCTGGCTTGACTCATTTTGCATAAAAGCGTAAGTAATATTAGAGGAACATGTTATTATACTAGCAGCAGCTTACATTATTTTAGCCTACCAACTAAGTGAGCACCTGTACTAAATAATCACTTTATTATAACAAGCATTAATAACCAAATCCAGTTTAGTACAACTTTCATCATGTTCATCATCAATATTAGAACCATCATTATTTAGTGAGATCTACGCAGCCGGAGGCAATAGTCAAGTTCTCACTATCCGGGAGAGACGGCAATTCGAATCGATTCCAACTGAGCTCAGGGGGTATTCCCAACACACACCCAGACAGACCTAGCTAGGGTCGTCTTAGGTTACCCTTGGTATAACTCAGGCGTGGGCCCGGTTATCGTGTCGGCAAGACCGGAAAGTCGGTAGCCAGGATGTTCAAGCCATGTTAACCCAAGGACGCCGCCAGGATCAGTTATACATGCTTGCCCTTGGTCTAGTATGCCGCTTCCCACGAATTGCCCAACCGCCGCCTGTGTTCCCGTCTTGAGTTGAGCTACTCGGCTTCGCGGTCAGACACTCGGGTCCGGCCAACTATGTGTTGGGCTGCGTTCAACATGACCAAGAACGGACAACGCTTCCAGTCCTTAAGCGAATCAGACAGGGTCCACTGTCCCTGCCCGGTCTTCTTTTAATTTAACACATGGTTCATTTCCACGATAGCACATATAGCCAACCGTGACCAGAGAAGTAACCACCTATAGCTCGCGGATGACAGGAGATCACCTGACTTCTACCGGTCTAAGCATGGCTAAGCATTTACATCGATCCTAACCTAAGACATAGGATACAGGGTATAACATATATACTGGACAAGGTAGGATAAATGCATCAAGTATTTTCAATCAACTCCTATACTTAATGCAATAAACAACATAAAGTACTCAATTGCATTTATAAAAAGATGGGAGGCTTAAAATGCTCCGGGCTTGCCTTTCACAAACGCCGACGGCTCGTGACAAGGGCACTCAAGCAACTCTCCTTCGGGAACTTCTCCGGTAGGCTGCTCTTGCTGCTCCTCCTCCTGGGGCTGCTGGTCCTCCTCCGGCTGCAACTCCCCGAACTCCAGGAGCGTTACTCCCTTCGGAGCACCTATGGCATGCAATGCATAAATGAGCATAATAAATGCAAATAATGATCATGTATGAGAATGAATATCAGCAACAACAATAAACCCTCCACCTAGGGTGATGACTCTATTCAAATCACTTTAATTTACAGAGTAGGTGCATATCTCCTCTCTAAAGAAACTCAATTACTCACCAAGCAAATCAAGATATAACTTTTCATCATCAGATAAGGACATACGACCTGCACCTAATCACTTGTATTAATTAGCAAAGCATCTACAAAGTATAGCTTCACATACACAAAGATAAACAATCACTCAACCCAAATCAGCATTTCTGACCTACACACAGCAGCTGAGAAAAACAACTGTAACTAGAGTTCTACAAATCCAAATGACATGCAAGAATACATTCTAGAAAGCTTATGAAATTGTCTACAACTCCTATTTAGACATCATAGACAGATTCACAACTTAAAAAGGTCCAACAAACAGATTTCCCAGATCTGCCCAGGAATTCCAGAGAAGAACCCTTTTCTGGAACTTCGCAAGGTACAGCCATAACTCATAAACTACTTACCCAAATGCTCTCAAATTTTAACAGAAACTAGATAATGAAATTATCTACCACTTTGCTATAGACCATCAAGCCAGAAAACATCATATAAAGTATGCAAAACCAAAAGTGCTACAAACTGTCCAGAAAAACTTAAATTGGGGAATTAATTATTTACTCATGTTCAAACTTGCCAGTTAAGCTCATCCAACTTAACCAACAGTTAAAGCATGACTAATAATTAACAGAAAACTTAATAAGCCACTCTAAAACATTAATTAAGACACCCTTTTCATTTAATCCCATCATTTAAGGGCACAATTGAGCACATAATAAAAGTACCCCAAAAAATCTACAAAAATTACAGTGGACTACTCATAGCTCACATAGACCACATTTAAATTTCACATTAAAATTCTAAGTACAACTTCCTGTAGCAAAAGAATAGGCCACACAAGCTTAAAGGATGATAATTCACAAATCCATTTGAAAAGTATCAAACAACAGATTATTTAATTTTTCTTAGCTTCACCAAACCACAAAGAGGCAGTGTGACAAATTTCATATCAATAGCATGTACATAGAGAACATGATAAATATCTCACAAAGCAAGGTATCAAATCAACTTATTTAGCAAACTGCCATGCCAAACATGTTCACATGCCAACCATTATTTTTCATAGACAGAGGATGTCAAAACAAAGCTAATCCCACTAGTTTCACATTTTTAGCAATAATTAATAATTAGTTATGCATTTAACAAATTTCCAAGGCCTAGAACAAAATAAATACATCAAGCAATTTCTACTGTAGAACATGCCATGTTTCATATTTTTATTAAAAACTAGACATCTCAGAGAGCACAACAAAATTGGAATCACACCATTTGGACTTTCCTAGCTCCACTTATGGATTTATGAAACTTGTAGCATTTTCTCGGAAAATAATAATCAAAACCCTAAATCTACCGCCTTTGTCACGTGGGGCCCGGCAATCAACCGCCCACCTGTCTCGAGACAGAAACAGGGCAGCGGCGACGGCCAAATTTTGACCCGGCGAATTTGCGCCAACGGTGAGGTCACCGGCGAGACCATCACCACCGACGTGCTCACCAAGACCCAACGCGTCGATTGAGGTAGGTGGCGGGGCTAGAGGTTGACCGGAGCATGGTCGGCGGCGAGCTAAGCGGCTCGGCGGCGGTGCACGGCGGCGCCATTGCCGTCTCCGGCAATGTCGCGCTCGTCTGGGCTCGGGGACAGCTACAGGGGACCTAGGGCGGAGTGAGGGTTACGGATTTGAGGACGGCGGTGAGCTCCAAGGAGCTTGACCGCGTGCATGGCGACGGCGGCGCCGAGAGCACGACGGCGGCGTGCTCCGTTCCGGCGTGCGGAAGACCTAATCGGTGAAACCATACCCTAGACTCGGTCTACGGCTCACGGCGACCCTGGTACATCAGACGGGAGGGAGAGAGATGACCGGAGCTAAGCTAGCCGCTGCGAGCTTGAAGCTCGGCGGCGTTCTGGCCATGGCGACCGCGGCGGAGCTAGCACTGCGGGCTCACCACTGGATGGATGAAGGCGCTAGCTAGGTCAGGTGGAAGAGGACGTCATGGCGGGGCTACTGACGGTGGCGATTTGGAGGTGGTGCTGTGGTTGGCGTGTTGCACGCCGGCGAAAACACGGCGGCGTCGGTGTCGCCCCTCTCCTCCGCTCTCCCTGGTCTGGCCGAGCGAGGAAGAGGAATGAGGGCGAGAGGGAGAGCCGAGGCGGGTGCGGGTGATGTGGTGGCGATGACGCCCTGGCAGGTGGGTCCAGCGCCGGCGTACGGGCGCCAGATGGCGGCCGAGTGCTGCCGTCGATCAGCCACTCCGGCCGGTTTGAAAACGGCAAGGCGCCGTTTCAGTTAAGAAACGGCCGACTGAAACTGCTGCTTTCCCGTACCATTAACTCTTAACCCGTGCAGTATTAGCCAAAGACATATTAGTAAAAATTGTAGCCCTATAGATGCTCTCCAACTTTGCTTGATGGAGCATGCACTGGTTTGGCTTGAGTAGGAAACTACAAGCTGTTGAACAGGGGCAAAAACACACTGAAAGCAATCCATGACTTAGCTATTTTTCGGAGGGGGAAAACAGCATTGTTTTTGGTGTTAAGGTGCAATTTTGAGCAACTTGCGCACATTTTTAGAGCTTGAGCCTTAAATAAAGTTTGTTCCCTACTAAATTATCTACAACTTTTATTTAGGACTCATCAACATGCAAAGCTTCTAGCTTGCGCTTTTGAAAAGGTTAAAGCAATCAGCTCTAGAGAGCACTCTAGGTCAAACTAGCATTTAGAGGCTGAATTAAGCAAAGTAATCAACACCAGTATTGTTCCATTAAGTGTCCTAAGCATCATTGAGTTACTGTAGAGCACATTTGACAACTTGGCAAGTCATGACATAGCATCAACCAGCATAGCAAGCATGAAATGACAGTTACATGACTTCAAACAAGGAAAAATGCATAATAACTTGTTATGCATATGCATATATGAGATGATGACTATGCTCATGTCCAGTTAATGCAAGTGTTTTAGTGAGCCCAACACCAGAGGTGTTACAGTGTGAGCAAGCCCGATGATTGTTCTTGGCCACACCGACGATTTGTGCGGGGTTCTTAATCTTCCCCGCGAAGATTGCAAAAGGTACTCTAGTGGAATGCATGTGTCATTCAACTCCTAGCTATTGGTCTTCTTGTGGTTGATCCATCGAGATCACTTGCTCTCTATTGAATTGATTGGATCATCAATCAGATTCTATTGATTGAATCAAGACGGTGATTGGCTACAAGCATAAGGCTTGGTTTGCATACATTGATCCCCTCCTTACTTTGTGCAAGTAGTATACTAGGTTGTGTAGCATACCTTGTTAGTATAGCTTTGATTGCTAAGGACATTACTCTTAGTGTGCTCTAGTATATTAGGTTGCTAGTTGATTGGTTAGGAAGCTTGCAACCTGTTGATGGTGGATAATGTTAACTTTTATTAGAACTTTAGACATGAAAGGATATATGAATACACACTAGTCTAAGGTTTTAACTGATAATTTCCATGAGTTTTGCATATTCTGTATTTTCTAGGGATTATTCTAGAAAAGTATAAAAGAGGGATTAGAGTGCATAATTATCACAAAACTTATCCGTGAAGGCAACGATCGCTATCAGGATGTGGAAAGGATCTAGAAGACACCCGAAGCAATGGGACCCGCTGGGGCCACCAAGTAGGGCCGCCCGGCCCGACCATGGCGCCAGGCGGCGCCCCCAATTAGGATTTGGCTCCGTCTTTTGGAAGCTTCCTCCACCGTCTCCCACGATGCATCCTGGCCCTTGGTTAAATCGGTTTGATCCTGCGGCGCACGTTCATCCCACCGGGCTATAAGTAAAGGGGCAGACCCTCTCCCTGGAGAGACCATCATTGTTCATCAAGGCCTCAAGTCTTCAAGCATCAAGAAGCCTTCTAGTTCATAGTTCTAGTCTAGTTAGATTAGAAGTAGAGGAGTTCTAGTTCTTCATCGGGATCTAGGGGCCCTTGGTGTCTGTCTGGAGCGTGGAGTTTGGTATAGTTCTAGTTCTTTTTCTCTTATTGTATTCTTGATTATAATTAGGGAAACATTATTCTTAATAGTTTGTATGTTCTTAATTGCAATAGCCATTGTCTACTTTGATTATATGTCTAGTATAGTTGGTTTGATCTTATTGAATTCATGTAATTGCTCGTATAGCGTTTATCCAAATGATCGTTGGGTAGATGATGGACAATATGTAGACGTGGTGTCTAGATATTCTGTTTATCTGTGAGTGCACCCTAATGTGTCGGGTCGTATGGTAGTTAGCGCAGGTGACAACTGCGTTGATTCCTCTGTAGTCCACTCCCGTATATAGGCAAGCAGACACGGTCGCGAAGTTGGGTGATGACTCTATTTCACATCCTTCCTAGATGATGCCCTTTACATGTGATCATGATTTAGGACTAATCTAACAATGTTTGCTAGATGTAATTGCACTAATTAGAGTTATTCATTGATGTAGTTATAGAATTACCTTAGATATTAATTCCTTAAGTTTATTTATTGGCTAGCTATTATTATGACTAGAAAGTGCTCTGATGTTTATCCATTATTTACGATGCTTGATTATACTTATCACCTATATTTATCTATATTTATCTTGTGACCTCTGCCTGTTATGAGTAGAGTAAATAACATTGGTAATATCACTTATTCATTGTATATAGTTGTTATCAATATAATAGATTGGAGTTTATCCAATCCTTCCCAGTGGTATAAATATAAATCGACAACCTGGTAGTACTCTAGGTAAAATGCTACAATGGTATAATTATCTGTCTATTTGCAGAATTGTTTTTAGTTTATATCTATATTTCTGCCTAGTCAAATAGAGTGATATATATAATAAACATGTAATTATCCTTAGCATATATAATTAGGGATGATAACCTAATTCATGCTTAGGAATATTGGTGTTAAATAAGTGGCTAGTTGCTAATGATAAGTTAATTCAGTACCATGTGTTTCTAATCTCGTTAAGTAGTAATGACGTCAGAAATACCAACACAACCCCCTCTCTAGTAGGCTAGCACAAATTTTGTTTGAGTGCTATTTTTGTTACTAACTGGTTCACCACGTGTAATTGTAGAAATTTTAATTAGGCTATTCACCCCCTCTAGCCAATTGGACCTTTCAGGCTGCACAGAAGAAGAGTGCGGCTGCAGTGGGCAATCAGGCAGCGGCCTGGGCGACAGGAATAGAGGCAAAGGTAGGTTGCCAATATCTACGGCGGACGCACGTGAGAGGCAATTGCGGGGACATGACCGCGGCGGGCACATAGGTGTGGCTATGGAAAGCACTTGGGATGTGACTATAGTGAGCCCATACGGCGGCAGACCAGCGTGTGTCAAAGACTTCGAGAGAGGAAGGCATTTTTGTGAGGGCAAACGAGATAGAAGGGGCGAGATAGAATCATGTGTAAGTGGTGGAAAGATGGGCATGCGACAACGACATAGCTGAACATCGGGCATATATGCTTGATCTGGTGGCAATGGAATAGTGGATGATGTGGCCAAAGGGGCAACCGGGAATGGTAGATGAAGGAGTAATAGTAGAAAGAGTAATCGTAGATATATGAGTAAGGGTAGACATTGCTATGGATCACTAAAAAATAGTTGACCAATTGGACATATGTACATCCATACCTTTATCCATGTCACTCCTCTTTATTAAGTGTAAAAATTTATCCACATCACTCTTATTATGTACAATACTACTTTCCTTTTCAATCAGTTAACCCATGAATCATCAACAAATGCTATTTGTTTCATTTTCCTATCCTTCTAATAATTTGATCTACTCCTTGTAGGATCTCTTAGTAAGTAAAGGAGTCCTAGAGGGGGTGAATAGACCTATAAAAATTTAGCTCCAAAAATAGTTAGAGTTAAAGGCGTCATTGACGGCCTACATAGTGAAGTCCAAAACAGATAAAACTAGAGGATATATACTAGAGATACTCAATAACGATTCTGCAAAATCTCAACTTGAAACTCAATCAGATCAGAGGGCGGCACTGATGCTCTTCAAAAATTTGCCTAGACTGAATTTAGATTTCACAGAGAGTAAACTAAAACTAGTATCTACTTAGTCTTGCAACAGATATATAAAATACAGTTTGAATACTGGATACCACAGAATGCTAACAAGAGAATAGATCGAGTTCAAATCCTAGAGGCACCTCACAATAGTAAATGCAATAATGTAAATCAGCGCATAGTATTTATCACATGGTTCAGCGTCGCCACTAAGGCTGGCCTAAGTCCACGTTGAAGTATCCACATAAGGATTAGCTCGCCACCAAGACTTGCCTTGCCCTTGTTCTCAAACCAACTCTTGAAGTGAGGGGTGATTTCACTAGCTGCAAGATAGATTACAAACTTCCCGCTGCTCACTACATGTCGGGGGCCAAACAACCAGCCTGTTGGGCCCCCGGCTAAATAAAATTAAGCAAGCCATTAGCGGCCCATGACCGGCCTACGAAAGCCGGACCAGGTGGGCCGACGCTCCAACGGCCTACGGGAGGGCTGCGGCAGAAGCCCGCGGGTGAACTGTGCGCGGGGCACGACCCCCAGGGGCACGCGGCTCGCACGACCCCTGCCGGACAGAGGGCCTCAGGGGGTCGAGACCCGGGAGGGCGCGGCTCACACGACCCCTCGCGGCCACGCGTGAGCCACGACCTCGCTGCCAGCCAGACCGGTCAAACCATACCTTCCCCGTCTGCGCCCCGAGTAGGGCATGGGAAGGGAGCATCTTGACCGCACTGTGCAACAGTGCAGGGCATGGAAGCGGATGCTAGCGGCGCTGTCGGTCAGAGCAGGGCATGGTTCGACTCCTTGACCACACTGTTAATCAGAGGCAGGGCGTGGCCTGACGTCTAATCACCCTCCCGATTGACAGTCCGGACGGCCTGTCCATCACTACCCACTCTCGCACCGTACGGCGTCATTAACTCCAGGATAATACTCCAAACGCTCTAATCAACTATTCAGCCTCTCCGTCCAGTGTTAAGGCATGGGCAGGCACTCCGGCGACGTGACCTCACCGATGACCAACGCGTGCGACGCAAGGAAGAAGGATGCCCCGACCCTAGGGAGGCAGACGAGGCACTCCACCATTGTTTTTTTTTCTTTTTTCACACGGCACGCCCATACTTCCTTCTTGTAAGGCCGTTCCCTCCTTTCATCTATAAAAGGGAGGGCGAGCCATTTCACGAGATAAGCTCAAACCAATAGCAAAAACCACTGAAAACACACCACACACACGCCACAATATTGGCACCTCGCTCAATCAGAGACTTGGGAACCCTCCCTCTCTTGAACCGGTTGTAACCCCTACTACGAACCGCCGCTAAGTAACACGATCCTTTCGAACTGGATGTAGGGTCTCACGCCCGAACCAGTATACTTCCCGTGTCCTCTTAGCGAACCATCTGGGCATAAACGCACATCTATAAATTCACTAGTTGGTGCTTTTACGAAACACCGACCCTACAAGCATAGGAGCTCGCCGGGCGACGCCTAGCCGTCTAAGAGGCTTTATCTCCAAGAGTAATAGATATGCAACGAAGTTTGACAAAGCCCAGCAAGTGCTCAAGGTTAGGATTGCTCTAATCTACTCTCATACTCTTAATCACATAGCGTCAACACTTAATCACACACTAAGTGCTTCACTCTCATAAAGAGAGGGTTGGGAGAGCTCTCAAATGGTTTTAGAAAGGTTTAGCAAGGTTTGAAGTATCAGCAGCCCCAACCAGGAGGCGTGGGATGGGTGTATGTAGCCATCCCACTCAAAATAGCCGTTAGAATTCAAAAACTAGCTGTTATGTCTATATAAGGGTGCCACTGCCTCCCTGGAAGTGCGGCATTCCTGCCCACCCAGAAACAACACATGTTAGCTTATGGAAAAGCCATAACTTTTTACTTTTAACTCCATTTTTAGTAATTTTGGACATTTTGGAAAGCTTATTTCGAGGGCAATCCAACCGACTAGAGAACAAGCCCAAAGATCAACTAGTGTAGTGTAGTGGTAAGTGTTTTCTCTCATGTTAGCACTTGGGTTCGGTTAGTTTAAGCACTTGAGATGCGTCTATGATTCGTATTGCATCCCCCTTAATAGTATGACATACCTATACTCAAGATTAAGAATATATAACCAAGTTAACCACTTGTGCTTCAATGTCTTCATATGTCATTTCTTCTCAATATCACTTCATAATGGGTTGCAATCATCTTTGTCTCATTTTTCTGAGCAAAACTACCTTGATCATGTGACTTGAACCATTTCAACACATACGAGTTTAACTTCATGGCTTCAAGTCACTTCCACTAATAATTTGATTCTCAACATAATATGACTCCTTATAGCTTGATTAATTCCTTGATTCAATGCAAGTACTCTCCTCTTCACCTTAGCCATGGTACCTTGGTCCTCAAGCCGTCCCTTGATCTTCACTTTCACTTAGTGCCTCGAAGCCCTTTCCTAGCTATCTTTACCTTATCAAGCCATACTCAAGTCACACCATATTAAGTATCCATTGAAAAACATTTCTTTAATATTATGATCCTTGCTTCTATATCTTCTAGCTATAAATGTTGAGATCAGTCAAGCTTCAGTTTAACTTATATAGAGACATATATATATCAACATCAATGTGGTCAAGTGTTGACGGTGGATAGCGTCAATATTTATTAAATCAATAGACACGAGAAACACATGAATATCTAGAAGGATAGGGTTTTATGTGATAATTTTCATGAGTTTTGGTGATTTGTGATTTTCTAGGGATTAATCTAGAAAACTACAGAAAGAACTTAATTACCAAAATACATCTCAAAATTATTCGTGGTTGAACAATACTCCACCAAACTCTAGAAGCATCCAGAAGACACCGGAGCGAACGGGATGTGGAGCCGCTGCCAGCTGGGGCCGGCCGACACCCCCATGGGGTCCACCTGTCATCTTCTATGAGCTCGCTCCACCGTCTTTGAGGATCAATCTTAGCCCTACATAAGGTTAGTTTGATTCAATGATCGACGTGCATCCCACCAGGCTATAAATATAGGGCCAGACCCCCTCATAAAAACGCTAATTCATTCAAGACCACATTCAAGTCATTTGGGATGAAGTCATCTAGAGCCAAGAAGCCCTAGTTCATCAGAGCCTTTCTAGTTTATAGTTTAGCCTAGTTAGATCTAGATTAGAGGAAATCAAGTTCTTCATTGATTTTGGATTCCTGAAGTTGTGAAGAGAAGTGTTTGGTATAGTTCTTAAGCTCTTTTCTTTCTTATAATATCTACATTTGTACGATTATTACTAGCAACATTGTTCTTCAATATTATGTTCTTGATTACATTGTTCATCGTCTACTTCAATATGTCTAGTATAGTTAGTTTGCTATTATATTCATACACATGTTCGTATAGCGCTCATCTATTCAATTGTATGGTGAGTGGTAGGTTGTATGTAGACATGGTGCCTAGATGCATTACTTATCTGTGAATATCCCCAGTTGTGCCAGGTAGTGAGGTAGATCGTGGATATGACAGATCCATTGAGTCCTTTGTAGACCTCCCCCGTACAGTGATTTAGTAGAGTGGGATTGTCAGGTTAAGAGTATATTTATATATATGAGGTTCCTGTACTCATCTTTTCCTGTTCATGGCTCCACTATGTTTATGAGTTATAGTAGTATTACTTAATGATGATTATTAAATGTAGTTGCACTAAATGATATAGCTTTGACTATATCTTGAATACTTAGGAGTTGAAAGAATCTAGCCCCCAAGTGAATTTTAGTGATTAATGACAATGCAAGATTATTGTAACTAACGTGTGTTTTGCAGAAACTGTTTGAGTTAGGTCACGATGGTGATTGATTGGGCGATAAATGGTATTCATGCCCCGATGATCAAAATTGTTTTTGGTTTTTAAAGGACAGATGACAAGGTTATGGAGCTAGTTCTAAGTGTCGATTGGTATTGGAGAGACACTTAGAGTAGCTAGGACTTTATTTTTACCTTTGGCCATACTATTAAGAGGGGTTTGAATGGGTAACTTAACCTAGGTGAGTCTAGTGAGTTAGGTGTGATGCACACTTGTTCATTCTAGGCCTAGGTAGCTCTAGAGTTGGCCCAAAGTTCAGTAGAATCGAAGCCATGCGAGAGGTCGTGAAATCGTCCGGTCACCCCGACGGACGCGTCCGGTCGACCTTAAAACAACAAGGAATACCTCTTCATGTGGAGGATTGTGTGGGGGTTATTTATACTCTCTCACCTCATTCTTTGAGGTCTCTTGCTTATTTCTACTGCTGAAGAACACCTTATGAGTGCTTGAGAGTGCAAGAGCCCTAGTGAGATTGAGATTTGTAATCCATTTCTTAGGACCTCATTAGTGGAAAGAGAGTAGAAAATGTGCATCCACTCATCTCATTGGGCTAGTCTTCGTCAAGTGAGAGTTCTTGCTTATTACTCTTGGTGATCGGCTTCACCTAGACGGCTTAGTGGCGATTGGGAGCATGGTGATCATCCGGTGGTGATTGTGGATGGTCCATCTCATCTTGTGAGCGGTCTTGGGGGATTCACCGCGTCAGAGTGATGAAGAATCATCCTGTAGAGAGCACTTGATCCTTGCGCGGATCAAGGGGGAGCTACACCCTTGCACGGGTGCTCCAACGAGGACTAGTAGAGAGTGCTGACTCTCTGATACCTCGGAAAAACATCGCCACCTCCTCTCCCTCTCTTTACTTTGAGCATTTACTTTCCTGCAATTATTTCATGTCTTTACATTGATAGAATTGCCATGCTGTTGATATTTCTAATGTCACTGCAATAAATCTTAATTTCCTATCCCACGTAGTGACGCTAAAAATATTAATATTAATTAACTTGCCTTTAGCAACTAGCCACTAGCCTCTTTACCCTTACTCCCAACTATAAAACTAGGTTGTCATCCCCAATTATAAAGCTAGGAATAAACTCTAGTACTAAATCTTATTATTTTATGTGACTAGGCAGAAATAAATAAGATGAATATAAACTAAGAATGATTCTGCAAGCGGACAGATAATTATACCATTGTAGCATTTTTTTTAAATTGACGACTTCATTACTCTTCTAACAAATCGTTAGAGATGATTACAGAAATGTCATCAGGTATAGCACTTGAGATCAGTGCCTCACCATCAACACACTCATAACCAAGACTCGCCAACACATGGGCTGCCTTATTACCGGCTCTACCCAAGAAATTACATTTAAAATTGCTGAAATTTAAAAGAATAAATGATTTTAATTCCTCAACCAGACCACCTTCTGGGCGAACATCATAACTTTGGGACTGCAGGGCTGCTTGGATAGTGACAACATCTGTTTCAAGGATCAGATTCCCAATTCCCAAATCACAAGCAATCTGAACTCCTTGCATGCAAGCTATCAATTTAGCATGGAAGGCACTTAGTGCAAACCTTATTCTTCCTCGCCCTGTCATGACGACCTCACCTTCATGGTCCCGTATCAAAAGTCCCTGGCTACCAGCATTTGTTTCACTTATAAATGAAGCATCACAATTAAGTTTTAGATAACCTTCTAGAGGTTTGTGCCAACGCACCTGCCGCTGCTGTTTTACTGCTCCTCGGCGGTCCGTCCATGTTTCTCCTCTCTGACGGCATTCCGATTCGTCCAGAGAAACCTCAAGATTATAACCATGAGCACAATAGTTTGTTCCTTCTCTCCCACAATCTGTGAGGTCACCTCCTTAGCTGTCAGTAGACGTGCCAACTGCTTCCTCTTTCCCTCCAGTGCAAGCAAATTCCACACTTGTTTAGCAAATTTGCATTTGAAAAATAGATGGCCACCATCCTTACTATCCCTTAATGGCCAAGCATTCTTAACGGAAAATGTAGAGTAAAGTGTGGGCTTGTTAACACTGGATTTTGGTAAAGAGGATGACAGGTAGGCCAGTACATGACAGGCTCGCGAAAGGCAAGTATTCAGGAGCATTCGGCAAGCATCCATGCGGGTGGCTATTCCTGGCAATTCGGCAAGTGTCCATGCGGTCGGCTAACTCTGAGCGATTCGGTAAGTGATCATGCGGTCGGCTATCTTTGAAGGCGGTGGCTCCAATCGGGAAACAAAAGGTGGCAAGTTAAAGCCGGTTAGAAGGAAGGAATCATGATAATCAAGGACTCCGAGAAGGATTAGAGCAAGAACCGTCGTATTTTCCTTAGTATTGTGTAATCGTAATCTTCTAGGAATCATGTTATGTCCAGGTATAAATATAAGCCCTCAACCATTGTAAAAGATGTTCACAACCAAATCAATACAATCGGCCCCGTGCCAAGTTTTCGAGTCCTTTGTCGTGTCGTCGAGTTCTTCGAGAGGAGCCATCGATCCGTCGACCTCCGTAAGTTTTGACAACCTTGCTATCATGTCTAGTATCATGCGGTGGATTTAGACGTTGATGCAAGTAGTCTTGTTTGTCTCGACTGGATGGCCGTGCGGCAGGTGTCTGCTTGATAATCAAGAGGTCTTTGCTTATGCTTTGTTTATCTTAACTGGATGGCCGTGCGACAGGCGTTTGCTTGATAGCTTAGCGAAGCAAGATAGTTATCGGCTCTATTAGACTTGGCAAGGTCTGATAGATTCATTAAGTTATCATGTGTTGCATGTTTTTTTTAATTACTTGTAACACTCTTTTGCCCAATCTAGATTGATTAGGCTCGGCTTCTTACTTTTATAGATCTATTTGTTCTCTAACGTTTTATTCTTATATTATCATGATAGATAGATCATATGCTTACATAGCCGAGTTAGATCAATCTAGATTGTTACATGTTGCGGGTTCTTACATGTTAGAAGCGTTTAAATCTTGATAGGATTGAGTGTCTTGCGGCAGATACAAGTTCTTGATGGGTTTGCTCGTGATAGCTTGTTTGTTCCTTCTTCATGGACCCCGAGTCGGCTGACTTGCCGAGCTTGGTTATGCTTCAACTCATGATCGACTTTCACTTGTTCAAACATGTCTTCTCATGCAAGCGTGTTCGGCAATCAATGCTTTACGTGTCTTTTATCTTTATATTAGCCGAATGAATCATAAACATGATTGACAGACAGCTTCTATAGCTGTATGTCGTCGTAAGTGGCTTCAGGGCCGTATATACGGAACTGTCTGGTCTCATCCGGCATGTTCCAATTTTTGTATTTAACAATCTTTTATCCCTTGTCAGTTTTCAGATCAAACTGACTGGCACGCTTCAGGATCTTCAAATCGCCCGGTCACCCGATTGAAGCCACGCTTTTCGGCTTGCTGTGTGTGAGGCACAGTGCGTCACGTTTTGTGTCAACACACTTTTTGGCACACCCGGTGGGACCCCATTGTTCAAGATGCCTGAAATCAACAACGACCACATTCTGGATGTGACCATGGATGAGTTGCCAGAGAATTCAAGGGAATTGGTGCAGCAAGCATGTGAGCAATTTCAACAGAAGTGCTTGATGTCCTTTTTCAAGAATAAGAGCAACAAGGTGTTCCAGAAGCAATCGTTGACAAGGGTTCTTCTTCCACATCAATCTGATTTTACTGAAGAAGAGGATGCTCAAAAGATGTCAGAGTTGGTTCACAGGGCTCTGGGAGAAACTATGACGAATCATCATACAACTTTTTTGCATACTTTTCGTGCAATCATGGTTAGCACTTTCGGTCCAATGGCCGATAAATACTTCGAGGAGAATGCTGGCCCAATCCACGGACCAACACTTTTCAACGTACCAAAGTATCAAGAAAAGCCCACTGGAGATGGTGGAGCATCGGTTCAAACAAGGGTGAATGAATCCCCCCAATGAAAAACAACAGCCTCCTACCTATGGCCGGGTGACATTTAGTACAACGGGGAGATGTACCCCCATCAGCTTTCAAAGTGTCTCCAAAGCATCAAATAGGCTGCAGAGGAATATGTATGGAGATGGATATCAGGAATTTTTCTGATTATCTTTGCTTTGGATGCTTTGCTGAATCCAGGATACAAGAGTGCGTCAGGTATACCTTCTGGAAGGCAAACACGTGGAACTCCGAATTCAGACGTTGATCTTATTATGCATAGGATGGCTGATATGATGCAGAATCAGTTAGGCCTAAAGCCAAAAAATCAATCCTATTCATATAAGTCTCCTTATCTAGAATGGTATAATAGAGTGGCGCTTCCTCCAAGGGTCAAGCCTCCAACGGATTTGACTAAGTTTTCTGGTCAAGATGATACTAGCACTTTGGAGCATATCAGTCGTTACTTGATGCGACTTGGGGAGGCCTCCACGCATTTAAGCTTGGAGAATTCGATATTTCCCTTTGTCTCTCACAGGGCCAGCTTTCACATGGTTTACCTCCTTGCCGGCCCATTCCATTGGTACATGGGCAGAGCTAGAGCAGAAGTTTCATGCATATTTCTTTACGGGTACTAATGAGAAGAAGCTGGTTGACCTCATGAGTTTGAGACAGAAAGTTAATGAAACACCATAGAAGTATCTTCGTAGGTTTAGAGAAACCAAGAACCTTTGCTATTCTCTGAACTTACCGGATGATCAGTTGCCAGGGATGGCGATAGCGGGCATGCAGCCGAACGTCAGAGAGAAGCTATTCGGCATGGAGTTTGATGACCTTGGTCAACTTTCACAGCGATTGGCAGCTATGAGTAATCAAGCCCAAGGTTTCAAGAGAGATAACCGCTTCCAAAATGGGAATGTTGCTAGTAAAATGTATCAAAGTTTTCTGGAAGAAGCAGCTGAATATGATGACGATGACGAGATAGCTGCAGCTAAACTGACTTGGGCAAAAGAGCCTACTCAAGTTAGTCAACGTTGGTTGAGGCAACAAAAGGGAACCTATGACTTTGATGTCTCTAAATCAGACAAGCTTTTTGATCTGTTAGTAAGGGAAGAACGCATTAAACTGCCAGAGGGACATCCTATGCTGCGTCCTGAAGGAGTGAAAGACAAGAAGTACTGCGGCTACCACAACACCAACTCTCATTCTATCAATGATTGCCGAGTATTCAGAGTGCGGATTCAGAAGGCTATCCAGGAGGGACATCTGAAGTTTGATGGCAAAATGAAGGTTGATGATCAGCCTTTTCCTCAGAATATGATTTCTTTCTCTGTGAATATGGTTTCTGCAGATGATTCTAAAGGTAAAGGCAAGGTGAAGGTGTTAACCTCCGATAGAGCAAAGAAAAAGGGCACTGTCGACCTTGATCAGCAGATTACAACTGAGGAGTTGAAGGAAAAAGTTCGGTTCAAGAATAGCCGAACCGAAAGAGGTGAAACTTCTAAGCCTAGGGTTACATCACGTATTCTATTGAACAAATGGCAAAGGCAGCAAGAAAGAGAGTACTACAAGGAGCAAAGGTTTATAGAAGAATGCTAGAGATATGAAGAAGAGGTGTATCGTAGAGAGCAAGAAGAACACATAAGAGAGATGGAGCAGTCTCATTGGGGGTGTTCATTCTTTAAACATTGTTGGAATGAAGGCTTGAAGTTGCCTGCTAAAAACAATTGCCCTGAATGCAGTGATCAATATTTTGGGTACAGGCAATCTCGAGTCAACCGCCGTCCGGTCCATGAAAGACTTGGAACACAGTTTCCTGAGGACGATCGGCGCTTAAAAATAGACAGTTTTGAGAATCAGCAAAGGAAGAGGTTTGTAGACCAACGTTGGACTCATTATAAAGGATACAATGGAGAGGAAGGTCCCCATGAATACGTATGGCAGAGAGGACAGTGGTGCCCTCCAGGACTGAGGAAGAGCCAAAAGAGAAGAGTTCAACATTTGAGGAATGAGGAGCTAAAACAAGCAGCTGTTGAGAAGAAGCGGACATGGCGCCCTAAAAAGAAACCGGATGGGCATGGTCCTTCAGGTGATGCATGCATGGCCTTTTTCCTCCCTTCAGAGTTCATAGCTCCTAAAAACCAGGATGTCCAAGAAGAAGTATACTCCAATTTTGATGAAAGTGAGTTTCAAGATTTGATGGCCCAGCTTGTCTTCATGCAGCAGGCGGTTTTTGACAAACCAGCCAAATATCGTCATTTGAAGCCACTTTATCTGAAAGGATACGTCAATGGCAAGCCTCTGACTAAAATGTTTGTTGATGGAGGAGCTGCTATCAATATCATGCCATATGCTACCTTCAGGAAACTTGGGATGACCGGTGAGGACTTGTTAAAAACTGACATGATTCATAGAGACTTTGCTGGCAATCCTTCTGATACCCGTGGAGCTGTGCATGTCGAGTTGATGATTGGGTCAAAGACCTTGATTACTACATTCTTTGTCATTGATGGCAAGGGGGCATACTGTCTGCGCTTCTAGGAAGAGATTGGATTCATGCTAATTGCCGCATTCCTTCAACCATGCACCGATTCTTATTCGGTGGGTTGGAGATGATATTGAAGTTGTTCACGCCGACGATTCCGTGAATGTCATTTGCTACGGAACCTGCTTACATTGGGAGTATGATGGCATTGATTGTTTTTCCGGCAAAATGTGGGGAGAAGGTCCTGTGAATGTCTTCAACAGAGATCAACAGCCGATCCAAGCAGTCGGCTCTCACAGTAATTTTTAATGGGTAATCCAATCAGTGGCAACAAAGGAAAGCTGGGACGCGGTTTTATGTCGGCCGACAAGTTGGAAGAGATAAACGTTGGTGATGATACTAAGTCAAGGCCGATGTACATTAGCGCGAACTTGGATCCAGAATATAGATTACAATTGATAGATCTTCTAAAAGAGTTTAAAGATTGTTTTGCTTGGGATTATCTGAGAGATGCCCGGATTGGATCGCTCTATTCTTTGAACATTGATTACCTATTAAGCCCGGATATCGCCCCTACAAACAACCTCCACGAAAAATTTATAAAGAGGAGGTATTGGCCGATGTGAAAAAAGAGATTGAAAGATTACTAGAAGCAAACTTCATTCGGCCATGCAGGTATGCAGAGTGGATTTCAAGTATAGTTCCAGTATATCAAAAAGAATAAAAAGATGAGGGTCTGTATAGATTTTAGACATCTCAATAGAGCTACTCCTATGGACGGATACCCGATGCCAGTTGCCGATTTCTTTGGTAGACGTAGCGGGCTGGATATGAGGTGATTAGCTTTATGGATGGGAATCTTTGGTTATAACCAAATTTTCATGGCAATAGAAGATATCTCAAAGACGACCTTGAGATGCCCCGGTCATATTGGTTTGTTTGAATGGATTGTCATGACATTTGGGTTAAAGAATGTCGGTGCAACTTACCAAAAGAGCTATGAATTATATCTTTCATGAGTTAATCGGCAAGATTGTAGAAATCTATATCAATGGCGTGGTAGTCAAATCTAGAAATTATGAAGGGCATTTAGCCGATTTGAGGAAGACTCTAGAATGCACTAGAAGGCATGGTTTGAAAATGAATCCAAACAAATGTGCTTTCGGAGTCTCTATTTGGTGAATTTTTGGGGTTTCTAGTCCATAAAGGAGGGATTGAAGTTGGGAAAATGAGCATGGAAGCAATAGATAAAGTTGTCCCTCCAACTAATCTCACAGAGTTACAATCACTGCTTGGCAAGATTAATTTCGTAAGAAGATTTATATCCAATTTATCAGAAAGAGTTTTGCCTTTCTCTCCGCTATTGAAACTCAAGAAAGATCAAGAATTTGTATGGGGTGACATACAACAGAAGGCTTTTGATGAAATCAAAGAGTACATGAAGGCACCACCTGTGCTGGTACCTCCACAACTTGACAAGCCTTTTAAGTTGTATGTGGCGGCCGATAGCCTAACAATAGGATCGGCCCTCATGCAAGAATTTGAAGGAAAGGAAAGAGTAATAGCTTATCTTAGCCGAAAACTGTTAGATCCAGAGACAAGGTATTTGGCTACAGAGAAACTTTGCCTGTGTGTGTATTATTCATGTACCAAATTTCAGCACTACCTGTTAAATGCCGAATGCGTGGTAGTTTCTAGTTTTGATGTAATAAAGCATATGTTATCAATGCCAATTTTGAATGAAAGGATTGGCAAGTGGATTTTGGCTTTATCGGAGTTTGATTTAAAATATGAATCGGCAAAAGCGGTAAAAGGTCAAATTATTGCCGATTTTATTACCCAACATCGTGATCTTTCTGTTGAAATAATAAGCATTGTGCCTTGGGCTTTATTCTTTGATGGTTCATCCTGTAGCAAAGGTGGTGGTGCTGGTATTTTCTTGATCTCTCCACAAGGAGTAACCTTTGAATATGCTATTCCCATTGAATTCTATGTTACTAATAATCAAGCGGAGTATGAAGCATTACTTAGAGGGCTTCGGCTTCTTATAGAGGTAAAAGCTATTGTTGTTGAAATCTTTAGGGATTCTGAGTTGGTGGTTAACCAATTGACTGGCCAGTATGAGTGCAAGAATGACGTATTAAGGGAATATTATGAAAAGTGCCGGGAACTTTTGAAAAGTTTTCGAGTGGTAACCTTGCATCATATCCCTAGGGGGCACAATGAAGAAGCAAATAAGTTAGCTCAAGCTGCTTCCGGATATCATGAAAATCAAGAAATTCTCACTATAGATAAGAATGTTTCTAATGCTGATCAAGAGATTGGTGATTGGAGGTGCGAGATTGCCGATTATCTAAAAAATCCATCACAAAAAGTTTCCCGAAAGCTCAGATACAAAGCCCTCAGGTTCGTGCTTCTTGATAATCAATTATATTACAAATCTATAGATGGAGTATTGCTTAAATGCTTGGATCAAGAAGAGGCCAGAAAGGTGATGTATGAAGTGCATGAAGGATTGTGTGGTGCACATCAATCGGCTTACCGAATGAAGTGGATAATTAGGAGAACTGGTTATTTTTGGCCGACTATGTTAGAGGATTGTTTTGAATACTATTATTTTACACTCTGATGTATATTGAACTACCACATTTAACTTGTTTTGTTGAATCAGTACGATCTTGGTTTATATGTTGGTTGGTTTGAAGTCCTTCATGATTTTAATGGACTACCAGGATTATATGGGCTCAAGTGTGAAAATTTAGTCACTTTGGTGATTGTTTTTGTACTTGTGCTCTTATAATTTGGACGATTCCGTTACAGCTGGTATCAGAGCAAGATTCAACATTAAACATGTCATTTGTGTATTTAAAATAAAAGGCTTTTGTTTGCAAAAGACTAGTTTTGATAAAACTACTAGCTACATATATAGGTGTGCTCAAATCTAAGTTTAAAAACTTAAGTATGCCAGTGGTCAAATCCTTTATGCCCAAATAAGGACTCTTAGGTGGCTATCTAAGTTTTAATTTGGGGGTTTTAAATTTTGCATCTACGTCCAGGCCAAGGTATGTATGTGTGATGACCGCACTACGGCTACCCTGTGGTCAAATGGTGGAGGTAGCCCACATATATGAATTAGCCATATATGTGTATTAGAAAGATGAGATATGAGAGCATGATCGTCCAACCGACGGTCTAGGAAAGTGCTAGATTGTGATACTGGAATAATTGTCATGTCAAAACCATGCAATTATGGAAGTATTTAATTGTGGGTATATCTGTCGGGTAGTTGTGGTACTGAAGCATGTATGTTGGGGCATGCATGCGGAAAGTACTTAGTTTACCGCTTTCCTTAAATTTTGTTGTTTGTGCTATATATTGGGGAAATATGGGCTGCAATGAAATTTTCTACAGGTACGCTAACCACGAATGTGTAGATTAAATATACATGACAACTAGTTATATATCGAGAGTGCGTGTTATGCCACCGACATAGAACGTGATTGCCACCTTAGGTTGGCAATTCTGTGAGGACGAATAGGATGAACTATGCATCATCATGATTGTTGCTATGCACATAACTATACTCCTTTCACCCTTGTTTCCAATAATAAGTAACTTGTGATTGATGTGTTGTTACTGTCTTTCTTGTATGAAGTGTATTGGAATGCTTGAAGGTAGTGTGTGCATAGCTTTGCCTTGTATGATTGCTTTCAATGGAATTACATAACGAGTTGGTAGTGGCTAAAAATTTGATCTTTTGAAACTAAAATATGTAGTGATACCTCTAGAAAAGCGATACATGCTCACTTAAATAGAATATCATGTTCTTCTTTCAAATTAATCTTCACATTAGTTCCTGTAGCTATATATGTGAAAGCTTGCCAATGAACAAGTGTGTAGATATCTTCTTGCGATGCCTCTAATGTTAATCAACCGAGTAAAAATATTACTTAGCCTTGATGGAGATAGTTGAGGCTACTAGTTTAAACTTAATAAGTGTTCTCTAGTTTAGCCTAGTGGTGAATATGTTATCTCATCATGCTCTTGCAAAGATGCTTTAGATCTTACTTAAATAATTAGGGTCTTCTTATTTATCCTATTTTGTGAAGTAGACTAAAATATTGTGATCTAAGGTAATAATAATTGGTGCTACCAGAATAACATGTTTTGTGTGCTCTCTTGCTAATAAAACAATGGAAAACATTGTTTGGTGTGTATTGAATTTGTTGGCTGTTAGGACAGTTTCTATGGGACCAATATTTTCATGATGATAACAATGTTTTCTGTGAATGTGGTCAACATGAAAGTTATAGCTAACTTCTTTATCTTTCTTGTCCTAAAATTTTATAATTTTAGGACTGGTCCTTTAGGAGTTATAGATTTTTGAACCTTGCTGTTCAGTTCTACATATCCTCTGGATAGATCTGAATGTTTAGATAGTTTGACCTCTATGCTTTTAGAATCATGTTTTGGCATTAATAGAAGAAGTGTAGTACTTTTGTTAAGCTTTCCAAAATGTCTTCGATCACTATTTTTGGTGGTCTACATATCCGGTTATGAGCTTGTAAAACAGAATGGCTGAATCTGTCCAGATCTGAATAGAGCTGTCATCTTTGCATTGTTTGCCCTTGCTAGCTATAAGAATTATCAAAGAATGATAACAAGAAAGTTTTATATAACTTAATAATCTTTCCATAAGAGTTAAGAATCACATTTATTGGATCTATATAACTCTAGTTATGTATTTGTAAAGTTTATGTCAATGTCTGTTCATGTTTGTACGGACATTAATTATTAGCATGTTTGGTCATGTTTAACCTGTGAATCAGTTTTTGGTAAGAATAATCAAGTCGTAACAACTTCCTAAACCTTCCAAAAAAGGTCTAGTATCACCTTTGTTTGATGCCTGCAACTCTAGTTTAGATGAAATGCATGCTAGCTGCATTGCTATCTTGGTTGTGTAAAACTACTTGATAGTGTTTGTGAATCTTGTTAACTGAAGTTTGCTTTAGGTGTTTGCTTAGTCGTGCATGAGACATTCTAAATGCTAGCTCTTGCTAGTGGTATGCCATGTGTCTTTGGTTAGGCTATATCCAAAATCCTTTGAACCCTTTCTATTTATCATGAAAATCATTTTGTCATCATCGAAATCGTATCCATCTGCTTAGTAGCACATCTTGCATCATGATTGATCTTTGTAATTAGGTCAATGTGTTATGTGTTGCTTATGAATGTTTGTTATGTGTGAGCTTGTGCTTAGAATGATTGTTTAAGCTCCCTTGTTTTAGTTTCTCAACTGCTTGCTTTAAGCTGTCCTGTTGGTGTGGTTGCTTATTGTCTAGGCAGTGCCATGGTTGTCACCTCGTTTGTCCTCGGTGAACTTACGAGTGTCAAATAGCTCATCCTAGAACAACACTCCCATCATGTTAATCGTTTGGTTGTTGTCTCTGATTAGGTTCTCCATCTTAGAAACCTGAGCCTATAGATGTGGTTGCTAACCTTTGTATGTTGTGTTGCAAAGACCTATACCCATGCTGATGTTTGAACGGTAAGCCTTAGGCCTAGACCCTTGTATGTTTGCGTACGACGTAGATGTTCTGCACCTTTTGATGAAGACCTTTGCGTGATCGACCAACCGTGTTAAAATCTTGTTAAACGCCAGTCCTCGACCTTGGTTGTTTTCTACTAGTATGGAGACCATACCCAAATCTAAGTTGGACCTCTCAGTTGTTTATCTTTAAAATGATCTGGTGCAACGCTAATGCCTCATTGTCTAATCTTGGAATCTTTTGTTTGAGAACCATACAGTTATCTTATCAGCTCAATCTCCGATCGATATTTCTAAGTTCTCATCTTTGGAGTTACACAATGCATCCCTGATGCTTCTAGATTTTTAAATGTTCATCAATCTTTGATTTGTATATCAACCTTCCCCTTGGAGTCTACTTAGTCTATCTCCAACCTTTTCAAGTCTCATCTTAATCCCTTATCTAATAGTTTCCTTGGTGGACGCAAGGTGTGCATGGAAATAAAGCAAGAATCTCCTACTAAGTGTCTTCGGCATTAATCTGTGTTCTAGTGATATGTTTCGATCTTTGAATCGCACTTTTATTGGCTCCAAATCCTATGATTACTCTTGCTTGTTATTCCCCCTTTGATTGATGCTTGTTCTTATGATTGAAGTCGTGCCATTGAAATTTTTCCTCTGGGTGTAAGTTCAGTAGTGGTGTTATGAATAGCATTCTACGGTGCCGCGACAGAACCTAGGGCCTCCTTGTGGCCGGCCGGCACATGGTTGTGCTGCTAGGTGCGCGCTGGTATCGAGGTTGCTAGTCATAATCCATTGTAGAAATTATACCGATATGAAATATCCTTGTGATCTTTCCTTGGTTAGCTTCTTATATGTTTTCAAAAGCTCCATATATTCATAATCCATTGTGCTCCGTGTGATTTCTCGTTGGTTGTAGGCTTGGTAACGGAGTTATGATCAAGAACTAACAGTGCCACGGTGAAACCAAGGGCTTCATGTGGACTGCAGCCACATGGTTATGTTGCTCGACGCGCGTGAGTACTGTGGTTTCAGTCATGATCCACTACAGAACCACATTGATGAGTCATCACATTGTGAGCTTTCCTTTGGCTATCTTTTCATCTCCTATCGGAGAATTTTCATCAATCTTGATACAGTGAAGCCTTTTTCTGGAATTACAAAGAGGATGACCTTTGAAGAACAAGTCACTGACATCAATGTTAGCAGATTGCAAGAGATGTAAGCTAAAAGACCTTGCTTGGCCCTCTCTGGAGGCAGTGGTAACCCTCTCCTGCATAGATGGTACAATCGGATGGGTTAAAAAAAGGCACACAACACCTAAAGCTGGATCAATTATCAGACAGCCAAAGACCGATGGACATGTACGTTTCTTTACAAGTCACCCGATGTTGATGCCTTCCCACTAATTCCCAGAGTCACTTGAAGGCTACACATGCCGTTAAAATCAACCCTCTCATGTTGTGACCCCTTTTCTGCTGACTTTGATGGTGATTGTCTGTGTTGGAATCAACTACAAGTTCTTGTTGTAGAAGCCGAAGCCTTAGAGCTCTTTAGTGTTGAGAGACAACTTATTAGTTACCCAAAGGAAGGATAAATCTCCAACTAGGTAATGACTCTTTGGTAGCCATGAAGGCTATGTCTCATAGAACAATGTTGGACAAAGGAATCTATGGACTAGCTAGCAATGCTCGGGTGAGTCTCACTTTCAAACCTTGCAGTAAACGGGTTAGCTCTATCTTGGACAATCACACAAATAGAAGAAGATACTTTGTCAACTTGAAGAGTATTCAGTACCAGTCCCTTATCCTCGAGTAGTCAAGGTGTCCTGAGCTGTAGACTGCCATGAGTGCAATTAAAGACCATCTGAGAAGTGTTTGACAACATAAATAGAATTATGTTTTGAGTGTTGCTTAATCCTAACAGACGATGCCTCAATGTCAAAAGTAATTCATTCAAACCAGTTATGGTGCGGTGCAAGTCAATCAACCCTACTGTGCAACTGTGCTGTGAAGTACAATTTGTACCCAATTTGCTTGATAGTGCACTATTTCTCTAGTTTGGTGAATGCTTGCAACCTTTGTTGCCCTCCAAACCTCGTTGTTGTCTTTCTTCAGCAATAGGTGTCAAATTGCTCACTATTCTTTGGTACCCTCTTTGTGTTTTTACCTAAGAGGTTGCATCCGATTCAACACAAATAACTTTTACCACTTGAGTGCAAAAGGTTTCCCTAACGAAGGACCGTCGAGAACGTGGAAGCCAACGAAGTTAGCTATCACCTTCACCACTTACTTCATAGACCTAGGTGCTACAGTGTTGCTATCAAAGAAAGAGAATTGCACACATAGAACCTTATGTAGCTTTCCATTGATTGTCATCTGAGTGATGAGCCGTCACCACCAAGCATAGACCCTATCTTTTGGTTAATCAGTTTTCCGTCACCTCAGAAAATGTTATCCTGTCCTTGATCTAATGCTTCTTGGAAGGTTGTACTCAAGCCATTTTTAGTAGATGATTGCTTTTCAAACCTCATGGACTAACACAGGACCATTGTATTAAGTATCCTTTTAGATGGCAATCTAGTGCAAGTTCATATGACCTATGCTACATTCTCTATTGAAGCAGATACTTATGAGTAATTAGTTCATAAGCCTATATGATCCTCGAATTCTGAGAAAGAAGTATCATGTTGTCCTGGATTCCTCCTAAAGTAACAATACTACATGAAAGCCAATGAAGGAAATTCTTCAGACAAGAGTTCACTCCCCAATGACGTGAAAGATCGGAAAAGTTCTATTGCTAAAACTCACTCTCACCCTCCGATGTATGATGAGCATAACAATATGTTGGATGAGGTTGATAAATAGAGCCACCACTTTTGGTGCTTCATTGTTAAACCCTCAATGCAGATAGTTGTGCTTATCGCCCTAAGGGAGCTTGAGGAACTATGTGCTTCACCGTAGTTGTGAGCAAGTGATATGTTTCTCTTCCCTTGAATGCCTTTCGTCCTGAATCTCGGGACGAGATTCCTCTAAGGGGGGAGGGCTGTAACACCCCAGGTGTTAGTCATGAGCTAAGCAGCAAGATTGGACTTAATCAAGATATGATAAATGATGATCCTAATATCTAGCTCATACCATCTCCATCTACCTTGATAATTGGAGAAGTTTCGTGAAGATGGGAATCAATTAGTCACATGAAATGATAAGCTTTATCCTCACTTGAAAGGCCTTATCAAGTGCATGAGCATATGAAGAGTCAACCAAGTCATGCAACCTTACTCAAATAACTTACATTAACTCCACAACAAAAGTCATGAAGGGTTCATGTTGAGCAAGTGCCCTGAAAATGCTTCTAAGTGATAGTTGACCTATGTTAACCCTAGAGCACTTTTGTTTGATCGTTTAAGAAGTGCAGCTTAGAGAGTTTGCATGGCTGTGCACCCTTAATCAAAGTTATAGAGAATTTTATAAGGAATAAACTTTGTTTAAGGGCCAAGTCCTGGAAAGATGCACAACATGCTCAAAAAGTGCCCACAAATCAGTTTTGAGTTGCTGTTTTCAGAATCGATAATATTCCAAGTCTGAAATCATGATCACCGAGCTTGACGTCTCGCGTTCTCCGAATTTTGCTAAACAACTTGAGTTGGATCAAAAAGAGAAGTTGAAGGTAATTACTTGAGGAAGAGCATACCAAAAGAAGGGATCAATCCAACTCAGTTTGACAAGGTTTGACATCCATTTTTGACAGGTGTTAACTCACTGACAGCATCAAATTCGAGTGTCATTATCTCCTAATCCATCCAGTTAATGGCCAAGCATTCTTAACGGAAAATGTAGAGTAAAGTGTGGGCTTCAACTTTGCTTTAGGGCCCATCATCCAATTCAGCCTGGAGGTAGCCCGAAATCACGCCCGAAGTCACGCACGCCAGGTGTCCAACGCCGGGCCCCTGTGGATGCGTGCCCTCGCGCATGGCTGCCACGCGCCCTGGCGCCTCTGCTGCTCAAAGTGGACGCCCGAGCTCAGTCCCTGCTCTATTCCCACTCCCTTCCTCACTCCGTCACCCTCTCCCTCGCTCTCCCTTCCTCGTTCTGGGCAGAACGCGCCGCAACCACCATGAACGCCGCCGCCAAGGTCACCTGTTCCGCCTCCTCCGCCCATCCTCGAGCCTCTCCGTGACTGTCATCGCCTTTGCGTCACCGTACCGCACTCGACCGCCCCTTTTTTTCTGCGCCACTGCGGCCGCCGGAGTGTCTTCGCCGACGATGCGGCCATGGAGGGGCCGCCGCTCTCGCGAACAGGCCGCCTCGGGTCGTCGCGAGGCCAGCTGAGGCCACCCACGGGCGCGGGCCATCACCGGGCCGTGGCGCCCTTCAGCCCTGCCCAAGATCGCCACCATGGCCGGAATCGGCGAGCTCATCCTCCGTCCCTGTCTCTGTCTACGTGAGAAGGAAGGAGGACCACGTGCAAGAATTTGAACAAGATCAGGGGGTTATCCGCGAACTCTATGACTCATGTGAATAGTGATAAATAGTGCACGAAATCTGCAGGGGTCTGAGTGCAAGTTTGTTTTTCCTTTTATGCTTTATTTTGGCTGAAACTTTGATAAATCATGGTAAATCACAGAAAAATAGTAAAATAGCAAATAAGGACTTTTTGGAATCCTTATGAGTAGATCTATCCAGTGGTATGATAATATTGTATGTTTTAGTAGAAAGTGTTTGCAGTAAAAATAGATCTTTGTTATCTAGGGTTTGCTCTTGCTAAATTCATATATCAAGTTGTAGTGCTCTATTTGATGTGAAATTTTTGTGGTAGGCTAATGATTGTATGTGTGTGTTATGTTAAAAATTGCATGGTCATTGGATGCAGTATGGTGGAGTTATTAAGATATCTTGATTGATGTCTAGTAAATGCTTTTAATTGATTATTAGTTTAAATAAAAATGTAAAAATGGAAAATATGGTTCCACTGCCTTTCTATGATATTTTTGTGACTTATAGATGCCTAACATGGCCAAGTGTTTCTGGAAAATGTGAAGTTTTAGATTTAAGTTCCTCTCACATGTTTAATAGCAATTAGGATTTGTCTTTTTCATAGAGATTGCCATGCTTATCCAAATGCTATGAAATTTAAGCAGTAGTCTTTTGGGAGTGAATGTAAGCTACTGTAATTTTATAAGAATTTACTGTGCACTTTTGATATGTGTTCCATATATGCTCCTTATTCCACCTAGTTATATAAATAAATAGAAAAGTGCATGATAATAATTTATTTGAGCTTGGTCATCATGTTTTCTAGTGTTTGTTTAATATTCTCTAATTGTTGGTAATATTGGTTATACTCAAATTGATGTTTGAAATATAAGTGAAATATTATTTGCTCTATTTATTCAATTCTAGAGCTTTCAGGACAGGTTTTGGAATTTTAATGATTTCACCTTGATAATGATGTTCTGTCAAAATTTGTGAATACAAAAGTTCATGTATCTAGCTGCTGTTAAAATTTGGTGGCATTTGGACTTGTGGTTTGGAAACTACAGCTATGCAAGTTTGGGTAACAGTTTTGGTTGCTCTCTGTCTTGTTAGGACCTGCTCCTGTACTTGTGTCAATTTGACCTTCTAAACTTGTGAATCATGCTTTGATGATTAAATATGAATTGTAGACAATTTCATAAGCTTTCTAGATTATCTTGTTGCAATTCATTTGATGTTATAGAACTCCAGATATGGCTTATTCACTTAGCTGCTACGTGTATGTCCAGAATTTGATTGATTCTAATTCTAGTTGTTTGCTTTGTGTGTTGCTAAGTGTGACTCATGTCTTTATTGTTGGTTAAGTAGTATACCTGAGAGCTTGTGATATTGGTGTCATGTTTGATATGCTAGCTATACCAATGTTCGACATGTTTGATATGCTAGCTATACCAATGTTTGACTTGATTGTGATTAGTTTGCTATCTAATTGCTCTTATCTTCTAGTGTGGCTTGATGCTTGTCTTGCATGCTTGAGGGATGCATCTTTTTATTGGCATTCTTCATATTCATGCACTTGCATCTCATCTAGGTACACTAGGTGAACTACGTGAAGGACGTGATGTTGGAGCCAAACCCGAAGACGGTGTTTGGTGGATTTTATTCTGAAGATGGGAGGGAGATGCTCGCCAAGCGAGTGCCATCTAACAACACTGACTTGTGTCATATTTTAGGCAAGCCCAGAGCATTCTAAGTCTTCCACCCTTTTATAAAATGCAATTAAGTACTTTATGTTATTTATTGCATTAAGTTATAGGAGTTGATTGGAAACACTTGCTGCATATATATCCTCTCCTTGTCCAGCAAACTATACCTTGAATCCTATTTAAGTTTAGGAATCGAGATAAATGCTTAGCCATGCTTAGACCGGTAGAAGTCGGGTGATTCCCTGTCATTCGCGAGATATAGGTTGCTACTTCTCGGGTCACGGTTGGCTATATGTGCTATCGTGGAAAAGAACCATGTGATAAATTAAAAGAAGACCGGGTAGAGACAGTGGACCCTGTCTAGTCGCTTAAGGACTGAAAGCGTTGTACGCACTTGGCCATGTTGAATGTAGCCCAACACATAGTTGGTCGAACCTGAGCGTCTGACCACGAAGCCGAGTAGCTCAACTCAAGACGGGAACACGGGCGGCGGTTGGGCAATTCGCGGGAAGCGGCATACTAGACAAAGGGCAAGCATGTATAACTGATCCTGGCGGCGTCCTTGGGTTAACATGGCTTGGACATCTTGGCTACCGTCTTTCCGGTCTTGCCGACGTGATAACCAGGCCCGCGCCTGAGTTGTACCAAGGGTAACCTAAGGCGACTCTGGTCCAGTCTGCCTGGGTGTGTGTGTTGGGAATACCCCCTGAGCTCAGTTGGAATCGATTCGAATCGCCGTCTCTCCCGGATAGTGAGAACTTGACCAAGCATCCGGCACCGTAGATCTCACTAAATAAACTTGATGGTTCTAATGTTGATAATGATCATGATGATGGTAATGTTGATAGCTGGATTAAACCGGATATGGTTATTAATGCTTGTATATAATCAAGTGATTGCTTAATACAGGTGCTAATCTAGATGAAAGGTTGATTAATAATAATCTACTGCTAGTATAATAAAATACTGCTCTTATATAATATGCTTTTATGCAAAATGTTGTCAAACTAGCCCCACCTTAAGCCTTGCATACTCCTTGGTGTCACTTTATTTTTGGTTTATGACGGGTAAGTCTAGCTGAGTACATTCTTCAGGGTTTATTCCCACTTGTTGTAGGTTGTGATGTATCATAATTACTGTAAGATTTGGATGGCTCCTACCATAGCGGGGGAGTATGATCATGGGCATGATCCTTCTTATCTATCTTGTCTCTACTACTTTTGTTGGAATTGACCTTGGTACTGGTATGTATTTAAACTAAGAATGATGTTAATTCCAAATTACTTTGCTTTCGCTACTTTTGAATTTATGTTGTAATAATTATTTTACACTCTGATGTATATTGAACTATCTTTAAAAAGGATGTAACATTTGACTTGTTTTGTTGAATCAGTACGATCTTGGTTTATATGTTGGTTGGTTTAAAGTCCTTCATGATTTCAATGGACTACCGGGATTATATGGGCTCAAGTGTGAAAATTTCGTCACTTCGGTGATTATTTTTGTACTTGTGCTTTTATAATTTGGACGGTTCCATTACAATATCCCACAGAAAATGCCACTCCACTCTATCATAGGCCTTACTCATGTCCAGCTTAATTGCCGCATAACTGACATCACCCTCCCTTTTATTCATCAGGTAGTGAGTAATCTCATACGCAATGAGAATGTTATCTGAAATTAAACGACTAGGTATGAATGCGCTTTGGTTTGGAGTGATTATATCAGGAAGCACATCTCTCAACCGTCTAGATAGCACTTTCGGAACTACTTTGTACACCACGTTACAAAGGCTGATTGGACAGAGCTCGGTTACCTTCTCCGGCTTGTCAATCTTTAGAATTAGAGCAATGATCGTTTCATTCTAGCCCTCCGATATATGCCCACCATTCAATACATGCATCACTTCTCTGGTTAGCTTCTCACCCACCACATCCCAAAAATTCTTATAGAAAATTGACGGCAATCCATCCGGGCCGGGTGCTTTAAGATCACCAATGGAATCTAGTGCTAGCTTGACCTCCTCCTCAGTGAATTCGGCTACCAATTTGGAGTTCATAGCAGCCGTGACACGGGTAGGAACAGCACTAAGGATTTGTTGGAATTGTTCCTCAGTGCCGACCTCCCTGGACCTAGAAAGCTGCACAAAGTGGTTAGTAATAAACTCCATTTTTTCCTTCTCATCCTCCACCCACCCACCATCCTCCTTCTTCAACTTACCTATCCTATTCTTCCGTTTCCTCTCTGAACACGCATTATGGAAATAGCTCGTGTTCCTATCACCGAACTGCAGCCAATTAACATGAGCCCGTTGTCGCCAATATGTGTCAATTTGGTCCTCCAGACGATCTACTTTAGATCTCCATACCACCTCCCTTGCAACCACTTGATCACTGATCGGTGCTCGCCTCCACCTCTCCAACTCCCTCTTTGCTTCCTTCAACCTCTTCTCCAGATCACCTAAACTATTTGTGCTCCACTCCTTCAAGCTACTAGCGACACTTTTCAATTTTGTGCACAGACTCTCCCTGCTATCCCCCTGTCCCCACGCCTCCTCTACAACTTGCTTGCACTCCTCCTACTTCAACCAACTTGCCTCAAATTTGAAGCCATTTACACCTCCAGCTGAACTGCCTCTCAGAATCTTCTCAGTAAGAATTATCACTGGCCTGTGGTCTGAGTGATACATGTCACCATTTCTTACATGAACCAAGGGAAATTTCCCCTCCACTCACCATTTGCGATAGCCCTATCCAACCTTTCTCTCACATGTGTACTCCCATTCAGCTGCTTATTTCTCCATGTAAACACGTCCCCAAAAAGCCGAGATCATTTAACTCACAGCTCTCAAGCGCCACTTTAAACCGGTCCAAGCAGGACTGTGCTCGAGGGACTCCTCCCTCCTTCTCATGGTGAAAAAGAATCTCATTAAAATCGCCAGCGCACAACCATGGGATACCCGATGGCTGTTGTAGCCTAAGCTCCTCCATCACCTCCCATGTCTTGTACTTCAAATCAGTGCGAGCCTCACCATAAATCCCCGTGAACCGCCACCATCCACCACCTGTCCCCAAGACCTCCATGTCAATATGGTATTTTGATTTACTATGACATAACAAATCAACTCCTCTCCTCCATAACACTGCAAGCCCCCCGCTTTTTCCTTCACAGTCCACCACCTCCATGTTCGCCATTCCCAACTTCACTGGAATCACCGCCATCCTTCTCTCATCCATCTTCGTTTCAGACAAGAAAAGGATGTCCGCATCTGTTGACGATGGATAGCGTCAACATTTTATATATCGAAAGGCATGAAACACACATCAATATCTAGAAGGCTAGGGGTTTATCTAACAATTTTCACGAGTTTTGGTGATTTATCAATTTTTAGGGACTGAACCAGAAAACACCGAAAAAGGGGCATAACTACAAATCTACATCACAGAATTATCCGAAACTCAGGAATACACCAAACTACTCTAGAAGGATCCGAAGACACCGGAGGAGCGAAGGAGAGGCGAGGCCACCTCAGGTGGGGCCGGCCGGCCCCCCCCCAGGCCGGCCGGCCTCCCATGAGGAGAACTCTCTCCCCCCTTCTGGAATGTTCCTCCACCGACCTTGAGGATCAATCTTAGCCCTACGTGAAGTCAGTTTGATCAAACGACTGTCGTGCATCCCACCGGGCTATATAAGCGGAGCCAGACCTCCCCTGGAAACCCTAATTCATTCCAATTCATTCAATACCTCATTCAAGTCATTCAAGGTCGAGCCAGTTCAAGATCAAGTCATCTAGAGCTTTAAGTTCTAGTTCCTCATAGCCTTCTAGTTCATAGTTTAGCATAGTTAGATCTAGATTAGAGGAAGTCAAGGCGTGTTAATCAGTCTTGGATTCCAGAAGTTTTCAAGAAGAGAAGAGTCTGGTACAGTTCTTAGGCTTTTCTTTCTTATTATATTATCTGCGTTCGTATGATATTTACTAGCAACATTGTGCTTCATCTTAGTTTAATTATTATGTTCATTGTCTACTTCAATACATCTAGTTTAGTTGGTTTGCTATTATATTCATGCACTGGTTTGTATAGCGCTCATCTAGTTGATCATATGGTGAGTGGTAGGCAATATGTAGACATGGTGTCTAGGTGTTTTGCTTATCTACGGATATCCCCAGTCGTGCCGGGTATTGAGGTAGATCGTGGGTGTGACAGACCCATTGAGTCCTTTGTAGGCCTTCCCCCGTACGGTGGATTGGTAGAGTGGAATTGTCAGGTTGAGAGGAGGTTCCTGTACTCATATTTTCCTGTACATTGCTCCGATGTGTTTGGGAACTATAGTAGTATAATTTGACAATGATTACTAGATGTACTTGCACTAGTTGACGTAGCTTTGACATGTAGTTAATTACGTAGGAGTCATTTCTCTATTAATTGATTAGACAACACTGACATGATTAGAGTGCTATGATGGATTAGTATCATTAGGAGATGACTGATTAATGGCTCGTTATTGTTATCATTATTATCTTTATCATATTATTTATCTTGTGACTTACCCCTGTTATGAGTAAGAGTGTATGACATTGGTTACATCGTCTATTCAATGCATATACATGTTATCAATACTATGAAGTAGCTTTTTAGCAATGCCTTCCCAGTGGTAGAATATAAATGACAACCTGGTAATACTCTAGGTAAAATGCTACAATGGTATGGTATAATTATCTGTCCGCTTGCAGAATTGTTTTTAGTTTATATTCATCTTTATTTATTTCTACCTAGTCACATAAAAAAATGATAAGATTTAGTACCAGAGTTTATTCCTAGCTTTACAATTAGGGATGACAACCTAGTTTCACAGTTAGGAGTAAGGGTAAAGAGGCTAGTGGCTAGTTGCTAAAGGCAAGTTAATTAGTACCAACATTTCTAGTGTCATTGTGTGGGATAGGAAATTGAGATTTATTGCAGTGACGTTAGAAATGCCAACAAGCATTTTTGGCGCCGTTGCCGGGGAAGGCTAATAAACTTAGGAAAAGTATTGATAACATATATGCATTATAAATAAGACTGATCACCCAATTGACCTCTAACTCAAATAGGCTTACCCTTGTTCTATCTATTTGTATATCTTATACAGGGTAATGAATGAATGAACAGATTTGCTCTCCCAAATAATTACGTTGAAGATCCAGAGAGACTCTTACGAAGAAGGAAGTTTGCAGATACGAGGGACATCTTTGAATCACCATCAAGAACACCCTCCAAAGCTCAATCTTCAAGGAATCAAGCTCTAACATCTGAAGGAGAAGAATCAAGAAATTTAGCACCAGCTTTTGAAGCTATGGCTGAGAAGACGCTACGTGAGTTCTCTGCTCCAACAACCGCCAACATCCGCACTGGACCTAACGTCAATATTGGTGACAATGGATTTGAACTCAAGCCTGCTCTTATCACTATGGTTCAAGCTAGTCAATTATGTGGAAAGGCTCATGAAGATGCAAGTGCACATTTACAACACTTTCTAGAGATTTGCAGCACCTTCACTATCAGAGGAGTATCAAGAGATGCTATTCTACTCCGCCTTTTCCCATTTTCACTTCTAGGAAAAGCAAAACAGTGGTTCTACAACAACAAGAAAACTAACACTACATGGGACAAATGCTCTACTGCTTTCCTAGCAAAGTTCTTTCCTACGGGCAAGACCAATGCTCTACGTAGGAAAATCTCAAGCTTTCATCAACAACATGATGAATCATTCACCGAGGCATGAGAACGTTTTCAAGATTATATTATAGAATGTCCTCATCATGGAATGGAGGATTGGCTACTTATGCAGACCTTCTATCATGGGCTAGTCTCTAGTACCCGTGAATCCATGGATGCTGCAGCTGGAGGAGCTTTCTTGTCACTTAAGCTCGCCGATGCAACAGCACTTGTGGAGAAGATGGCCTCAAATCAGAGTTGGAATGAAGAACGTGTGTAACCCCGCAAGAGAGGAGGAGGCATGCATCATATTAAGGAGATTGACATGGTCACTGCAAAGCTAGACCTCATAATGAAGAAGCTTGACGGCAAAAGCAACGAGAATAGAGAAGTCATGCACATTGATGACTCCTGCATGACTTGTGAAGAATGTGGAGATACAGGTCACTCAGGAAGCAACTGCCCTACACTCCAAGAGGATGTGAACTTCATCAACAACAACACCAACTATCGTCCTCAGCAAAATCAAGTATGGAATCAATCGAATCAACGGTGGAATCAACCCAATCAAGGATGGAACCAGCAAAGGCCTAACTACCAAGGTAACAACCAAGGTAACAATAATTTCAATAGCAATTTCAATCAACCACCTTTAAGAGAAGTAATTTCCAATCAAAATAAAGCTGTAGAAAATTTATCTAAGAGGGTAGCATCCAATGATAAAGTGCTGGAAAATATAAATACTAAAATGGATAGTCTAACCTCTGCTATTAAGAACCAACTTAGCTTTAATAAAATGTTAGAATCACAACTAGCTTAGCTGGCGGCCGCTGTTCCACCGATCCATGAAGGTAAGATTCCTGGGCAACCCCTAGAGCCCGAAACCACAAATCTTGTTGATGTCCGTGCAGGTTACTACATAGAAGGAATGTCAGAAGGATGAAAAGATGAATCCATGCCACTCAAGAGAGGAGATCCAGGAAGACCCATGATTCCCATCTCTATTGGGCAACATGATTTCTCTGAAGTCGTCTGTGACCTTGGTGCTAGTGTCAACATCATGCCAAAGGTAATCCTTGATCGTATTTTTCCATGGGTAACTTTGTTGTACACGAATATGTGGTTGCAGCTTGCAGATCAGACAGTTAAACATCCTGAAGGAATCCTAGATGATGTATGCATATGAGTGGGACAATCATATATTCTAGTAGACTTTGTGGTTCTGGATACCGGTAAAGATCTGAAGAGTCCTATCATCCTAGGCCGACCATTCTTGAGTACTACAAAAGCAGCCATCTATGTAGACAGTACAACAATATGTTTCACCATCAAGGGCAATGAAGAGAAATTCAGTTTCAAAGATAGGACCCTTGAAGATCCTATCAACACTTACCATCCAGAGAAGTCGATATACAGAGAAGAAGAAATACGGAAGACCTGTCCAAAGGGAAAGAAGAAGAACAGGAGGCAAGAAGGAAAGAAAACTCAGATAGTCAAATTAATAAAATACAGACAGGGTCGTCACTCAGCATTGCCAGTCATAGCTAAAGATCCTGGTCTACCATCAATAGAGTGCACCAATGGATAGAGCTCTTTCTACTCAGTCATTTGCGACACTGGATCAGTAGTCAACATAATGTCAAAAGAGGTATACAATACACTATTTAATGAACCTATCGACCCTACATATATTTTGTAGCTGGCAGACAACACAACACGAATCCCGGAGGGACTAGCAAGAAACATCACGGTTAAGATCTACACCCATTCTGTCCCTACCGACTTTATGATGTTGGATATGGAAAAAGAAGATAAGACACCTATCATACTTGGAAGGCCATTCCTCAGCGCCACCAAAGCTATCATCTACAATGGAACAGGCCAAGTCCACTTTCACTTCCCAGGAGAAAAGGTACGCTGTTATTTTAGAGATTATAACTCTCCTGGATTACCAGCTTTCACCAGGACCAAGAAGAGAAGCCAGCGCCGTGCCTTGAGAAGAAAAGTTGAGGAGGAGAAAGCAAAAGAAAAATCAACTACAACTGAAGAACATCCACAACCAACCAAAGTATGGAAGAAAAAAGGGATCTCTCCAACCGAATCATCAACATTAGAAGAGGCAACATTTGGGTCCCCATCAGGATCCACTGAAGAACCCTCAACATGATGACCACAAGAAGTCTTGTTCGGATGACTTTAAACTTCGTACCCTCGCCATAAGGTAACAATGGTAGTTATCTAATTACTCTAGTATATTTATTCTTTTGCATGTTTAGAAAAGAAAATAAAAATCCTTTACTGCTTTATTATAAAACCTTAAAAAGCTCCAAAGGATTAGGCTTATGGTTTACCCCGTAAGAGTATTCACTATGGTAGCATAAAAATAAATTCCCTTTTCTTTGCATTATAAATAGAAAAGTACAAAAAAAATAAGAATCATGCTACACATTCATATCTGCTCATAAGAATAATCAATTACTCATCTGGCTGACCGCTAACCCATTATCATATTCGAGCCTCGAGTTTTGGTTTTCTTTTTGGAGTACACCTTTACAGGACTATACAATTAAGGAGTGAGACAGGACAGTGGGTCACCACTGCTAAGCTTACTCTAAAAGGATCATTCAAGCGAAATAAGGCAAACATCTAGCTTGGGGGAGGAGCATCCCCAAGTTATCAGGTAACTATACCTATGCGATTTATCGAGTGTGTCTTATAGTTATAAAATACCAAAAATATGTGGACACATGAAGGTCCACGTCTGTTGAGTCTTTTAAGAGTTTAAAAAGCAATAAAAAGAAGTTTTAATCAGTCTTAGCTAATTAGAGTGTGTCTAGAGTCAACTATGAATTAGAAGTTTTGTCTTGGAAATGATGAATAGTTGCTCTGTTAGAATTCTTTCAAGTACCTAGTTTTCAACCTTGAGTTCTCCTAAGTTTTGGATATAATTGCTTTAACTTAATAATTTACTTTGAACCTGAAACTTGTGGAGTAATATACTTGAGCTAAGTCTAGGCGATTGACGGATATAATATAAGAAGAGTTTGAGTTACTATTTGTCTTATTCCTAATGATGCTAAATTCTAGAGATTTATCTTTTAAAAATTTCAAACCTTTACATGATGTGCTCTTGTATGACAAAGTTGAATTCCTACCAAAGCCATATATGATACATACTTAGAATAGGAAACCTTTGCTCATTTATGCTACTTGCTGTGCATTGAGTTTAGTCAACCTTTGTTGTATACTTAAGAGAGTCTTGTCATGCTTTTAAAATCAAGATCACTCACACACTCCATTCATATATGCATTACTCTTACTCTGAGAGTAAGTGCAACCATTTTCCACTTTTATCCACTTCCACCTCAAAATGTTTCTCCTACACTGGGAGAGAACACCCAAGAATATACATAAACCCATAGGACAGCCTTTGTTTATTCCAAGCTCTTTATTGATTATCTCTTCAATCAATTATTGTATCTAAGGATGCATGTGGCTATGCAAAATAAGAAGGGAGTAAAAGATGGACAAGTGTCCTAGCATTAAAACAATGGGTACTCAAATACCCTCCTCCCAATAAAAAAAAGGAGGAGAGAAAGAGAATAAAGATAGCCCATGTTTTTTCTAAGAAGTCTTGAAAGTCTAAGAAAGAAGAGAGATTCATTCTGAAGAGCAGAAGTAGAATTAGAATTAGCCACCACATATACACCTATCCACCATATTCCACACACATGCACATCTTGGTTTGATTGTATGACTCGATTCTCTATAGATCCATTGTTTGACTTTACAATATATGGATTACAAGTATGCTTATCTTTGTTTAATGCCACTCCTACAAACTCCACTATAATCCCTAGATTTAGGAAGGTATAACATCATGAATGCCTCAGTAAGATCCACAAATACCACATACTTTGGGAGACTGAGGGTGTCATACGATTAAGCTCTGAGTTTTATTGCGAAAACTTGCAAAACTCTGGAATAATAGTTGAGTGAAGAATTTAAGACATAGTGCTTAACTTGATTGTTTTGTCTTTCAATTACTCAAGACCCACGTGAAGGTTAAAAGCTCCACAGTTAAGGGTAATATGGGTGAGTTTGAAGGTTAGAGCACTTTTGTTTAATCCAGAGGAAATTTTTGTTTGAGAGCATGTGTACTTGTCAGAATAAAAGTATTGTAGCAACTCCTGATCCAACTCTAGGTTTTGCTAAGGGACTAGCAAAAGGTATGCTTAGGGGAGTTGTTGACGGTGGATAGCGTCAACATTTTATATATTGAAAGGCATGAAACACACATCAATATCTAGAAGGCTAGGGGTTTATCTAACAATTTTCATGAGTTTTGGTGATTTATCAATTTTCAGGGACTGAACTAGAAAACACCGAAAAAGGGGCATAACTATAAATCTACATCACGGAATTATCCGAAGCTCAGGAATACACCAAACTACTCTTGAAGGATCCAGAAGACACCGGAGCGAAGGAGAGGCGAGGCCACCTCCAGGTGGGGCTGGCCGGCCCCACCTGCCAGGCCGGCCGGCCTCCCATGAGGAGAACTCTCTCCCCCTTCTGGAATGTTCCTCCACCAACCTTGAGGATCAATCTTAGCCCTATGTGAAGTCGGTTTGATCAAACGGCTGTCGTGCATCCCACCGGGCTATATAAGCGGAGCCAGACCTCCCCTAGAAACCCTAATTCATTCCAATTCATTCAATACCTCATTCAAGTCATTCAAGGTCGAGCCAGTTGAAGATCAAGTCATCTAGAGCTTTAAGTTCTAGTTCCTCATAGCCTTCTAGTTCATAGTTTACAATAGTTAGATCTAGATTAGAGGAAGTCAAGGCGTGTTAATCAGTCTTGGATTCCAGAAGTTGTCAAGAAGAGAAGAGTCTGGTACAGTTCTTAAGCTTTTCTTTCTTATTGAATTATCTACGTTCGTATGATATTTACTAGCAACATTGTGCTTCATCTTAGTTTAATTATTATGTTCATTGTCTACTTCAATACATCTAGTTTAGTTGGTTTGCTATTATATTCATGCACTGGTTCGTATAGCGCTCATCTAGTTGATCTTATGGTGAGTGGTAGGCAATATGTAGACATGGTGTCTAGATGTTTTGCTTATCTGCGGATATCCCCAGTCATGCCGGGTAGTGAGGCAGATCGTGGGTGTGACAGACCCATTGAGTTCTTTGTAGGCCTTCCCCCGTATGGTGGATTGGTAGAGTGGAATTGTCAGGTTGAGAGGAGGTTCCTGTACTCATCTTTTCCTGTACATTGCTCCGATGTGTTTGGGAACTATAGTAGTATAATTTGACAATGATTACTAGATGTACTTGCACTAGTTGACGTAGCTTTGACATGTAGTTAATTACATAGGAGTCATTTCTCTGTTAATTGATTAGACAACACTGACATGATGAGAGTGCTATGATGGATTAGTATCATTAGGAGATGACTGATTAATGGCTCGTTATTGTTATCATTATTATCTTTATCATATTATTTATCTTGTGACTTACCCCTGTTATGAGTAAGAGTGTATGACATTGGTTACATCGTCTATTCAATGCATATACATGTTATCAATACTATGAAGTAGCTTCTTAGCAATGCCTTCCCAGTGGTAGAATATAAATGACAACCTGGTAATACTCTAGGTAAAATGCTACAATGGTATGGTATAATTATCTGTCCGCTTGCAGAATTGTTTTTAGTTTTTATTCATCTTTATTTATTTCTGCCTAGTCACATAAAAAAATGATAAGATTTAGTACCAGAGTTTATTCCTAGCTTTACAATTAGGGATGACAACCTAGTTTCACAGTTAGGAGTAAGGGTAAAGAGGCTAGTGGCTAGTTGCTAAAGGCAAGTTAATTAGTACCAACATTTCTAGTGTCATTGTGTGGGATAGGAAATTGAGATTTATTGCAGTGACGTTAGAAATGCCAACAGCATCCTCAGACTTCTGACACTTCAGAAGCCCGCTAACTGCCGGGGCATTTCCCAACCCCCGGCAGTTCCAAGCTATAAGCTTTATTGGGACTCGCAGGACCGGTCTGCCGGTCCCGCCAAATGAGATTGTGTAGCATCACTAATACCAGCAAACCTTCCCATTTTAGCACACGCCTCCTCATCAACATCCATCGCCATCTCCTCCTCCCGGCTCCTTTTCCTTTCTACCAGCTTATCCCCTTCCTCTTTCTTATCACCACCAGAAACCCTCTTCACCCTTTTAAAAGTTTTTCCAGATTTTCCATCCTTCTTCTTTTTATCAGATACATCTCCAGCAGCAGGCAAGTCCCTAATCGGCCTGCAAGGCTCCCTCTGGTCCTCACTTTACTTTGCTCCAATTTGCATGGTACTATTCATGTCCACAACCCCATCAACACCAGAGTTCTTCTCACCTTTCTCTCCCAACGCCACATCATTTAAAATAGGAATCAAAGAATTGTTCACTATTCCTTCCCCCACGACCTGTTGGGCTGTTATCAAAGAACGCTCATTCTCCTTGTGTAGTTCTTTTGTGTCAAGAGATCTTGACCCCTTCTTCCAACTAGCACTATCACTACCCCGTCTCCCACCATTACCACCACTGCTCAAACCCATATCACCTCTTCCTCTAGTGCTCCTCCACGGCAACTGAGAACGCGACTCAAAGCCCATCCTCCATGACTTATCTCCTCCTCTCTTCTTCTCCAGGATAAACCTCAGCGCCTTATAGAACTGCTGCACAGCCCCCTTCTCCAGCTGCACCTCACAAGTGCGATCTATATGGTCAATGCGCCCGCAATGTAGCAAAAATTAGGAAGATACTCATAGACAAGGGGGCACCACTTCATATCCTCCTTCCCTTCCTCCCCTACGTCTAGAGTTACACCCCTCATCAGATGGTTTCTTATATCCAATTTCACCTCCACACGAAGAAATTGACCAATTGCCATCTCACGTTCATCAACATCTACATCCAGCACCTCTCCGATTAACTCTCCTATCAACTCCCCAGCCCTCTTGTTCATCATCCCTAGTGGCATCTTCATGATACGCACCCAGATTGGGATTACTGCAAACATCATCTCGTTAATAGTTTTGTTTCCATCAAAATCTGCCATCACAACAAGGTCTTTGCCGAACATCCATGGACCATCCTCCAGTGCCCGCCTCTTACCCGTTGCTTGTAAGAAGGTAAAGAGGAAACGATTCTCGCCCAAGTCTTTGCATTCTACCCCCTTCAGCAGGCACCACACTCGTCCGAGGGAAAGCCCTAGGGCTTCCGCACAGACTGGTTTCTCTGACAGCACCTTGCCCACTGCCTGCAGCTCTATCTTCCCCTTGCCCGCACCACTAGCGCCACCGATCTTGAGTCCCTTCCGTTCGTTCTCCGTCAACCGCAGCCTCTCCAGCATCCTGAACACCCTGTCCACCTTGGAATCCATTGCACTAGCACCAGAAGGTTGGGCCAGGAACCGGTGAAAGGGACGTGGACTCAATCTCAGAACCAGCGAGGAACTAAGCCAGCGATAGACGGGAAGGAAAAAACCCAAAGTCACCGAGACCTATCTCGAGTCGCCAGGGAGGCGCCGAGGACTAATATTTAACTCGATGTTGGCACTTTTCTTTTTGACTATTACCATTGTAGCATTTTACCTAGAGTATTACCAGGTTGTCATTTATATTTTACCATTGGGAAGGCATTGCTAAGAAGCTACTCTATAGTATTAATAACACTTATATATGCAGTGAATAAGAGATGTAGCCAATGTCAACTCTCCTCAATAATAGAAAGATGTCACAAGATAAATAGATGATAAATACAATAATGATAATAAGTCATTGATCAGTCATCTTCTAATGATACTAATTCACTCATAGCAACTCTAGACATGTTAACGTCGTCTAATCATTTAATAGAGAAATAACTCCTAAGTATTCAAGCTACAGCTAAAGCTACTTCATTTAGTGCAAGTATGTCTAACAATCATTGCTAAGTTATACTACTATAATTCCCTAACACATCGGAGCAATGTACAGGAAAAGATGAGTACAGGAACCTCATGTATAAAAATATACTCTTAACCTGACAATCCCACTCTACCAATCCACCGTACGGGGGAAGGCCTACAAAGGACTCAATGGGTCTGTCACACCCATGATCTACCTCACTACCCGGCACGACTGGGGGATATTCGCAGATAAGTAATGCATCTAGGCACCATGCCTACACACAACCTACCACTCACCAACCGATCGAATTGATGAATGCTATACGAACCAGTGAATGAATATAATAGCAAACTAACTATACTAGACATATTAAAGTAGACAATGAACAATGCAATCAAGAACATAATAATGAAGAATAATATTGCTAGTAATGATCGTACAAACATAGATATTACAATAAGAAAGAAAAACTTAAGAACTATACCAGACTCTTCTCTTCTTGACAACGTCAGGAATCTAAGATCGATGAAGAACTTGACTTCCTCTACTCTAGATCTAACTAGGCTAAACTATGAACTAGAAGGCTATGAGGAACTAGAACTTGAAGCTCTAGATGACTTGATCACCAAATGACTCGAGTTGGAATGAATTGAATGAATTAGGGTTTCTAGGGGGAGGGTCTGGCTCTGCTTATATAGCCCGGTGGGATGCACGATAGCCGTTTGATCAAACTGACTTCACGTAGGGCTAAGATTGATCCTCAAAGGCAGTGGAAGAAGACTCCAGAAGGGGGAGACCCTTCTCCTCATAGGGGGCCGGCCGGCCTAGCTGGTGGGGCCGGGCAGCCCCACCTCGTCGTGGCTCGTGCTCCCTTTTTCTCCAATGTCTTCTAGATCCTTCTAGGGTAGTTTGGCGTATTCTTGAGTTGCGGATAATTCTGTGGTGTAGATTTATAGTTATGCCCCTTTTTTTATGTTTTCTGGATTAGTCCCTGAAAATTGATAAATCACCAAAACTCGTGGAAATTGTTAGATAAAACTCTAGCCTTCTAGATATTGATATATGTTTCATGCTTTTTGATATATGAAATGTTGACGCTATCCACCGTCAACAACTCCCCCAAGCTTACCTTTTGCTAGTCCCTTAGCAAAATCTAGAGTTGGATCAGGAGTTGCTACAATGTTTTCATTCTAATAAGTACACATGCTCTCAAAAATTTTTCCTCTGGATTAAACAAAACTACTCTAACTTTCAAACTCACCCATATTGCCTTTAACTATGGAGCTTTTAACCTTCACATGGGTCTTAAGTAGTTGAAAGACAGAACAATCAAGTCAAGCACTATGTTTCAAATTCTTCACTCAACTAGTGTTCCAGAGTTTTGTGAATTTTCGCAATAAAACTCAGAGCTTAATTGTATGACACCCTCAGTCTCTCAAAGTATAGAGAGCTGAAGAGCCAGAAACCCTAATTCCTATCTAGTAGATCTAGGCTAGCAATCAAGAAAGGCTAGTTCAATCTAGAACTAGTTCTTGTTTAGAGATTAGAGAGATAGAGTTGGAGAGTAGAGTTCTAGAGGAGTTCTGGCCTGTCGGTGCTTCTTCGTCGCTGCATTCTTCAAGATCAACCTCCCTCGCCCAGAATTTGCATCTTGAGATCATTTGGTAGTCAACTTCTAGTTAAAGTAAGTGTTTTGTTCATATTATTCTTCTAGTTTACAACTCCTATTGAGACTTTGATCTAGATAGTTTCTTGATTGAAATAGTATTCATAGCGTAGACGTGGTGTTTGGGCTATGTTTACTTGTAAATGTCCCCTAATTTTCCGGATAGTGGTAGCTTGCGAAGGTGACTTATAGCTTCGTTGAATCCTCTGTAGTCCACTTTCCGTTAATAGGTTTGGCAAGCAAAAGATGCTTGGTAGGAGAGAACTCTGACTTCTACTCCTATCTTATTAAGTTATCGCTCATGATCATATGATATAAAACAACCACTTTCAAAGACCAGAACTAGATAATCCACATTGTTCTCCTTGTTCTCGCTATTTTCTAGCTTGATTGTGTATTGGGTTAAGTTTATAGACTTAGTCATCGTCACCTACTGTTCCTTTGGGTCGATATTTAAAAACCAGGTTTATCTTGGTGAAGTGCTACAACGGTATTGTATCTGTGCGCTTGCAGGTAATCTTATTTCTTGTGTGCATTTAATTAATACCAACAAGCATTTCTGGCGCTGTTGCCAGGGAGGGTCTGGCCCTGCTTATATAGCCCGGTGGGATGAATATTAACCGTACGATCAAACCGACTTAATGTAGGGTCAAGATGCATCCTTAAAGGCGGTGGAGAAGCACGCAGAAGATGACAGGTGGGGTCCACCCCCTTAGGCCGGCCGGCCTGGCTGGTGGGGCCGGGCGGCCCCACCCCAAAACAGCTCGGGCTCCGCTTCATTCTGGTGTCTTCTAGATCCTTCCTGATCCCTCTAGCGATTTTTTCCGTCGTGGTTAAGTTTCATGGCTTTTATGCACTTTAATCCTCAATTATGCACTTTCTAGATAACTCCCTAGAAAATAGATAATTCACCAAAACTCGTGGAAATTGTCAGTAATAACCTCCTATTCTATGATATTGTTGTAATTCACAAGGAAGATTGACGGTTAAAAATAGACGTTATCTATCTTGTTGGCATTTCTAACGTCACTGCAATAAATCTTAATTTTCTATCCCATGCAATAACACTAAAAATATTGATATTTGTGGATCTCACTGAGGCATCAATGTTGTTATGCCTTCCTAATTCTAAGGATTGTAGTGGAGTTTATAGGAGTGGCATTAAACAAGGATAAGCATATTTGCAATTCATATCTTGTAAAGTCAAATAATGGATCTATAGAAAATCGAGAGTCATACAATCAAACCAAGATGTGCATGTGTATGGAATATGGTGGATAGGTGTATATGTGGTGGCTAACCCTAATTCTACTTTTGCTCTTCAAAATGAATCTCTCTTCTTTCTTAGACTCAGAACTTCTTAGGAAAACATGGGCTATCTTTATTCTTTCTTTCTCTTTTTCTCTTTCTCTCTTTTTTTTCATTGGAAGGCGGGTATCTAAGTACCTATTGTTTTAATGCTGGGACACTTGTCCATCTTTTACTCCCTTTTTATTTTCAATATTTTTGCATAGCCGCATGCATCCATAGACACAATAATTGATTGAAGAGATAACAATAAAGATCTTAGAGCAAATAGACAAAGGTTGTCCTATGGGTTTATGTATCTTTTTGGGTGTTCTCTCCTAGTGTAGGAGAAAAATATTTTGAGGTGGATGTAGATAAAAATGGAAAATGGTTGCACTTACTCTCAGGGTAAGAGTAATGCATATGTGGATGGAGTGTGTGTGAGTGATCTTGATTTTAAAAGCATAACAAGACTCTCTTAAGTATACATTAAAGGTTGACTGAACTCAATGAAAAGCAAGTAGAATAAATGAGCAAAGGTTTCCTATATATATCATATATGGCTTTGGTAGGAATTCAACTTTGTCATACAAGTGCTCATCATGTAAAGTTTTGAATTTCCAAAAGATAAATCTCCAGAATTTAGTATTGTTAGGAATAAGATAAATAGCAGCCCAAACTTTCTTATATCATATCCGTCAATCACCTAGACTTAGTTCAAGCATATTACTCCACAAGTTGTAGGTTCAGAGTAAATTCTTATATTAAAGCAATTGTGTCCAAACTTAGGAGAACTCAAGATTGAAAACTAGGTACTTGAAAGACTTCCAACAGAGCAACTATTTATCATCTCCAAGACAAAATTTTCTAGTTCATAGTTGACTCTAGACACTCTCTAATTAACTAAGACTGACTAAAACTTTTTTTTATTGATTTTTAATTTTTATTTAACTAAAGACTCATAAAAGACCCAACAAACATGGACCTTCATGTGCCCACATAGTTTTGGTATTTTATAACTATAAGATAGACTCGATAAATCGCATAGGTATAGTTACCTGATAACTAGGGGATGCTCCTCCCCCAAGCTAGATTTTGCCATATTTTGCTTGAATGATCTTTAGAGTAAGATTAGCAGTGGTGGCCTACTGACCGGTCTCACTCTTTAATTGTATAATCCTACAAATGTGTACTCCAATAAGAAAACCAAAACTTGAGGCTCGAATATGATAATGGGTTAGCGGTCAGCCAAATGAGTAATTGATTATCTTTATGAGCAGATATGAATGTGTAGCAAGATTCTTATATTTTTATACTTTTCTATTTATAATGCAAAGGAATGAAAATTTATTTTCATGCTACCATTGTGAATATTCTTACAGTGTAAACCATAAGCCTAAAACTTTGGAGCTTTTTAAAGTTTTATAATAAAGCAATAAGGACTTTTTATTTTCTTTTTAAACATGAAAAAGAGTAAATGTACTAAAGTAATTAGATAACTACCATTGTTATCTTATGGAAAGGGTGCGGAATTTGAAGTCTACCGACAGGACTAGGTCAGAAAGAGTAATTACTTGTAGGATTCGTTGTCTGAGGAAGCCTCAGACAATTCTCTCCGTCTTGCCATGATGTCTCTCTATTCTCTTCCAACCATCTCTGATTTCGTTCTTGTATTTCTCTTGCTTTCTGCTCAGCAATTTGCTCCATTCTCTCAGCTTCTTTATCCCACTCACTCTAGCAAGGCTTTATTGCTTCTTGTTTAGTGATTTGGTCCATGTATCTTGTAGCTTCACTAGGATAGTCCTCTCCTTCTTTCCTTGAGAGCAATTGCTCTACGGTGGGATCGGCGTCTCCTGTTTCGTATCTTTTAGGACGAATTGATGTTAGTGTAACTATTAAAGTCGCAACGCACCTTTCCAATGGGTAGATGGAAGTGGACTTGTCTAGATCTCATGTAGAGGATTGCATTGGCGGTGTTGAGGAAAGGTCTTCCCAGGATGATAGGTGTATCGTCATCTTTCTGCATGTCAAGAACCAAGAAATCTGTGGGTATATAATAATCTTTAATCTTTACCGTGACGTTCTTCACTATGCCTTCTGGGAATCTTGTTGATAGGTCCGCCATCTGCAGCTGTATATAGGTTGGGTATAACGGTTCATCACCAAATAAATAGTGATACGCTACCTTTGACATGACGTTGACCCCTGATCTAGTGTCACAAAAGGTCTTAGGAAAAACCATTTGCTTGATGGTGCACTCAATGGTCGGGACTCCTGGGTCTTCTCTTTTGACATTGTATGGTGGTGCTAACAAGTGGTCATGTTCGGTGTTAACCAAATTGATCAGTTGAACCGTCTCTTCCGGAATTTGACTAAGCTCACTCTTCCTCCTTCTTCTATTGTTGTTCTTTTTCTTCTTGGGTTCGACTGATTGTTGAGCTTGCTCGTATGGCTTCTGTGGGAATGCGGGAGTTGTGAGGATGCGGTTCTTGAATGAGAACTTCTCCTTCTTATTCTTGATGGAAAACACAATCTTGGCGTGCTCCGCATAGATGATGGCTTTAGTTGTGCATAAGAATGGTCGGCCTAGTATGATAGGTGCTCTTTCATCTCCTCCAGTCTCCATGACTACAAAGTCAACGGGGACATAGGATTGTCCCACTCGAACGATAGCTTCTTCCAAAACTCCCTCGGGGTAGCAAATGGACTGATCTGCAAGCTGCAAATGCATGGTTGTGTACAACAAAGGATCTCCTAGAATCTTTTCATAAATTACCTTATGCATAATATTGACACTTGCACCAAAATCACAGCTGGCCTCTAGAAAGGTGTGACATCCTATCGAAATAGGAATGACAGGCCTTCCAGGGTCTCCTTTCTTTTCAGGGAGTGAGTGGCCAACCCACTGCACATCCGCTGGTTGAGTGTAGTAATAACCTGCATTGTGAATATCGATAAGATTTGCAGTTTCTAAATCTTCTAGTTGGCCTGGAGCCTTACCTTTTTTCATTGGAGGAACGGTAGCTGCCAGTTGAACTAATTGTGATTCTAGCATTTTATTAAAACTATATTGGTTTTTAATGGCAGAAGCAAAAGTATCTAATCTCGTGTTTATGTTTTCTAAAGCTTTGTCATTTAAGGTTACCTTTTTAAATATTTGGTCTAGTAGTTTAGATTGACCAGCAACTAGATCTCGTAAAGGTGGCAAATTATAATTGCTGTAATTATTGTTACCTTAAAAATTACCTTGTCGTGGTTGCTGATTCCATCCTTGATTTGATTGATTCCATCCTTGACCTTGTTGAGGACGATAGTTGGTGTTGTTGTTGATGTAGTTCATGACCTCTTGGATTTCAGGACAGTTGACTGCTGAATGTCCTATGTTTCCGTATTCTTCACAAGTTATGTAAGAATCATTTATGTGCATGACTTCTCTCTTCTCAGTGACTCTGTCTTCAAGCTTCTTCATAATGAGGTCTAGCTTTTTAGTGAATGTATCGACTTCCTTGAGATGATGAGTGCATCCTCCTCTCTTACGAGGTTGAGTACGTTCTTCATTCCAGCTTTGATTTGAGGCCATCTTTTCAACGAGTGCTATTGCATCAGCGAGCTTAAGTGACAAGAAAGCTCCTCTGGCCGCAACATCCATAGACTCGCGAGTACTAGAGACTAGTTCATGATAGAAAGTCTGCATAAGTAGCCAATCCTCCATTCCATGATGGGGGTATTCTGCAATGTAATCTTGAAAGCGTTCCCATTCCTCGGTGAATGATTCATCATGTTGTTGTTGAAAGCTTGAGATCTTCCCACGCAGCGCAGTGGTCTTGCCTGTTGGAAAGAATCTGGCCAGGAAAGCAGTAGAGCATTTGTCCCATGTAGTGTTGGTTGCCTTGTTATAGAACCACTGTTTTGCTTTCCCTAGCAGTGAAAATGGGAATAGGCAAAGTAAGATGGCATCTTTTGGTACATCTTTGATCTTGAAGGTGCTGCATATCTTTAAAAAGTGTTGTAAGTGTGCACTTGCATCTTCATGTGCCTCTCCACAAAACTGATTTGCTTGCACCATCATGATGAGCGCAGGCTTGAGCTCAAATCCTTTATTTTTGATATCGACATTAGGTCCAGTACAGATGTTGGCGGTTGTTGGAGCAGAGAATTCACGTAGCGTCTTCTCAGCCATAGCTTCAAAAACTGGTGTTAAGTCAACTTCTAATTCTTCTGATTTTTCTCCTTCGGATGATGGAGCTTGCTCTTGTGAAGAACAAGTTTCAGTGGAGGGTGTTCTTGATGGTGATTCAAAAATATCCCTCGTTATTGCAAACTTCTTTCTTCTTAAGAGTTTCTCAGGATCTTTGGTGTAATTGTCCGGGAGATCAAAAACCATTCATTTATTCATTACCCTGCATAAGATACACAAGTAGACGAAATGCGAAATGCCTGTTTGAGTTAGAGGTCAATTGGGTTTTCGATCTTATTGTGCTGCATATGGTTATCAATACTTTCCTAAGTTTATTAGCCTTCCCCGGCAACGGCGCCAAAAATGATTGTTGGCATTTCTAATGTCACTGCAATAAATCTTAATTTTCTATCCCACGCAATGACGCTAAAAATGTTGGTATTAATTAACTTGCCTTTAGCAACTAGCCACTAGCCTCTTTACCCTTACTCCCAACTATGAAACTAGGTTGTCATCCCCAATTATAAAGCTAGGAATAAACTCTGGTACTAAATCTTATCATTTTATGTGACTAGGCAGAAATAAATAAGATGAATATAAACTAAGAATGATTCTGCAAGCGGATAGATAATTATATCATTGTAGTATTTTACCTAGAGTATTACCAGGTTGTTGTAACACCCCAGGTGTTAGTTTGCACTAATCTACTTACATTATATGTCATGAGCATCATTCCATCATCACATAAGCATAAGCATGTCAAGTAATTATGCCCTTCTTTGTGTTTTGCTACCTCGTTGCCATTTCATGCTTGTGAGTGCTTGCTAATATAATGTCATGACATGTATGATTGTCTTTTGAACTTTGCAAATAGTTTAACTATACTTAGGATACCTAATGGAATAATGTTTATGTTGATCATTTTATCTAATTAAGCTTCTAAGTCATGGTTTGACCTAGGTGACTCTCTAGGACTGATTTGTTTGACTGATTAAAATGTGTAACCTAGAGACTTTGCATGGCTGAGCACCCTTAATCAAAGTTGTAGGAAATTTTATAAGGAACAAACTTTATTTAGGGTTCAAGTCTTGGAAATGTGCACAACATGCTCAAAAATGGCTCTCAAATAAGAGTCTCAGTGCTGAAATCTACCCTTAGCCATTCATCTCTTTCATTTTATAAGTACTACCACCAGCACCCCTCTCCCTCTCCACACTTCTTCTTCTTCTCCACCAGCAAGGCAGCAGCTCCTCCTCTCCCTCCTTCCAGCCATGGCACCTTCCCTTCTCTTCCTCACCATGGAGCACACCCCCTCCTCTTGCTGCAAGCAAGGGCACCTCCTCCCCCATCTCTCATTTCAGCCACCAGAGAAAGAAAGGAGAAGGGGAAAAGAGAGGAGAAGAAGGTGAGGAAGAAGAGGAAAGGGAGGAGGACGTCTAGCCCTTGCTGGAGGACGACGGCGACGTGCTGCTGCTCTTCCCCACGTCCTCACCCTCAACGAAGAAGATGATAGCCTCAAGTTCATCTTCTCCAAACCCTAGCCATGGTGGAGCCCCACGTCGATCTCCTTCCTCGCTGCATCCCTAGCCAAGCTGCTAGTGTTGGAGCACCCCAAGACCATGGTGAGCAAGCCCCAACACATCTCCCTCACTTCCCCCAACCCTAGCAAGCATCCAAATTAAAGCCCCCTTTTGCTTGCGTGCTGATTTGGACTGCTAGAGCAGTTTCTATAGAAGTGATGTTTATGTGGTGATAATTGTGTTTTCTGTGGATGTGGTGAATACAAAAGTTGTAGCTAACTTCTTTATCTTGCTTGTCCTAAAATTTCATGACCATAGGTCTGGTGGTTTAGGAGTTATGGATTATAGAAATTTGTGGTCAGGTTTTGCATATCCTCTAGACAGATCTGAATGTGTGGCTTGTTTGACTTATATACTTTTGGAATCATGTCTTGGGGATAATATAAAACGTATAGAATTTTTGTTAAGCTTTCCAAAATGTCTAAGAACACTAATTTTGGTGGGCTAAATCTCCAGTTATGAGCTTGCAAAATAGAATGACTGAATCTGTCCAAGTCTGAACAGAATTATGTCTTGGTGTGGTTTGGCCGTTCAAATGTGTAAATTAACTTTGGATAATAATAGGAGATTGTAGACAATTACCTAAGCTTTCTAGAACATCTAGGATGACCTCTTTTTAGTGTATGTAACTCCAACTATGGCTCAAAGAAGTGACGGAGCTACTGCTGTCCTGAAATTTCAGATCTTGCATTTGCATGAGGTTAGCTATGTCCATGTGTTCAATTGAATATGTTTCCTATATATAAAAATGTGACATGAGCTTCCTTACCGTTGCATAATATTGTTGTAACCTCTGGATGCTTAACATTGCCATGTATTTACTGAAAGTATTGAGTTTTAGAATGTACTTACTCTCACATGGTTTATTGCTGTAGCAATTTGTCATTTTTGTAGAGGTTGCCATACTTATTAAAATGCTATGAAATTTGGATAGTAGACTAATGGGAGTATATGTGAGCTACTGTAATTTTGTTAGAATTTATTGTGTACTTTTGATATGTGTTCCATATATGTTCCTTAATTCACCTTGTTATCTAAATGATTAGAAAAGGACATGGAAATAATTTATTTAGGAATGGCCACTATGTTTTCTAGTGTTTATTTAATATGTGTCAACTGTTGGTAACATTGGTTGTACCCAAATTGGTGTTTGAAACATGAGTGAAATATTAATTTCTCTATTATTCAATTTGGAAGCTTTCTAAACAGTTTCTAGAGCTTTGATGATTGCACCTTGTTAATGATGTTTGCTATAAAAACTTATCTATAACAAAGTTATAGATAACCTACATATCTAGTTTGTGTTAAATTTTCATAGCTATAGCCTTTATAGTTTGTGAGTTATGGCTGTGTAATGTTCAGCTTCAGAAATGGCTTCTCTCTGAAATTGCTAGACCTGATCCTGTACTTGTGTTATTTTGACCTGTTAAACTTATGAATCATGCTTTAATGATTAAAGATGAATTGTAGGCAATTTCATAAGCTTTCCAGATTGTATTGTTGCAACTCATTTGGAGTTGTATAACTCTAGATATGATTTATTTACTCAGCCACTATGTGTATGTCCAGAAATTAATAGATTTTAGTTCTAGTTGTTTACTTTGTATGTTGATTAGTGTGGCTCATGTCTTTGATGTCGGTTAACTTAATATACCTGAGATCTTGTATATTGATGTCATGTTTGATATACTAGCTATATCAATGTTTGTCATGATTATGATTAGCTTGCTCTCTAATATGCCCATGTCATCTAGTGTAACATTATGCTTGTCGTGAATACTCTTGTGTGATGCATCGTCTATTGCACTTCCATGTGTTCATGCACTTGCATCTTGCATCTCATCTAGGTACGTTAGATGAACTGCGTGAAGGATGAGGTGTGGGATCCAAACCCGAAGACGGTGTTTGGTGGACTTATCCCGATGATGAAAGGACCCGGGAGTACATGCATGGAATGGAGATGTTCCACAAGACGGTGCAAGCTAACCCAACTGACTTGAGTCATTCCAGGCAAGCCCCGGAGCATTCTAAGTCTCCCACCTTTTTATAAAATGCACTTGAGTACTTTATGTTGTTTATTGCATTAAGTTATAGGAGTTGATTGGAAACACTTGCTGCATATATATCCTCTCCTTGTCCAGCAAATTATACCTTGAATCCTATTTAAGTTCAGGAATCGAGATAAATGCTTAGCCATGCTTAGACCGGTAGAAGTCGGGTGATTTCCTGTCATCCGTGAGATATAGGATGTTACTTCTCTGGTCACGGTTGGCTATATGTGCTATCATGGAAAAGAACCATGTGATAAATTAAAAGAAGACCGGGCAGGGACAGTGGACCTTGTCTAGTCGCTTAAGGACTGGAAGCGTTGTCCGTTCTTGGTCATGTTGAACGCAGCCCAACACATAGTTGGCCGGACCCGAGCGTCTGACCGCGAAGCCGAGTAGCTCAACTCAAGACGGGGACGCGGGGGGCGGTTTGGCAATTCGTGGGACGCGGCATACTAGACCAAGGGCAAGCATGTATAACTGTCCTGGCGTCGATCTTGGGTTAGCATGGCTTGAACATCCTGGCTACCGTCTTTCCGGTCTTGCTGACGTATAAACCAGACCCGCACCTGAGTTGTACCAAGGGTAACCTAAGGCGACTCTGATCCAGTCTGCCTGGGTGTGTGTTGGGAATACCCCCTGAGCTCAGTTGGAATCGATTCGAATCGCCGTCTCTCCCGGATAGTGAGAACTTGACTATTATTGCTGGCGGCGTAGATCTCACTAAATAAACTTGATGGTTCAAATGATGCCGATGATGATAATGTTGATAGCTGAAATAAACCCAATATGGTTATTAATGCTTGTATATAATCAAGTGATTGCTTAGTACAGGTGCTAACCTAGATGAATGGTTAATTATGAATAATCTGCTGCTAGAATAATAAAATACTGCTCTCATATCACTTATGCTTTTATGCAAAATATTGTTTAAGCTAGCCCCACCTACATAAAGCCTTGCATACTCCTTGGTGTCACTTTATTTCTGGTTTATGACGGGTAAGTCTAGCTAAGTACATTCTCGTACTTGGGGTTTATTCCCACTTGTTGCAGGTTATGATGTATCATGATTACTGCAAGATTTGGATGGCTCCTACTATAGCGAGGAGTGTGATCATGGGCATGATCCTTTTTATCTTTCTTGTCTCTAATGCTTTTATTGGAATTGACCTTGGTACTGGCATCTATTTGAACTAAGGGTGTTGTTAATTCTAAATTACTTTGCTTTCGCTATTTTTGAACTTATATTGTAATAATTATTTTACACTCTGATGTATGTTGAACTATTTATGAAAAGGATGTAACATTTGACTTGTTTTGTTGAATCAGTACGATCTTGGCTTATATGTTGGTTGGTTTGAAGTCCTTCGTGATTTCAGTGGACTACCGGGATTATATGGGCTCAAGTGTAAAAATTTAGTCACTTTGGCGATTGTTTTTATACTTGTGCTCTTATAATTTAGACGATTCTGTTACAGCTGGCATCTGAGCAAGATTCAATATTAAACCGGTCATTTGTGTAATTAAAATAAAAGCTTTTGTTTGCAAAAGATTAGTTTTGACAAAACTATTAGCTACATATATGTAGATATGTTCAAATCTAAATTTGAAAACTTAAGTATACCAGTGGTCAAATCCAGTTATGCCCAAATAAGGACTCTTAGGTGTTAAATTTTGCATCTACGCCCAGGCCAAGGTATGTATGTGTGATGACCGCACTATGGCTACCCTGTGGTCAAATGGTGGAGGTAGCCCGCATATATGAATTAGCCATATGTGTGCATTAGAAAGATGAGATGTGAGAGCATGATCGTCCAACCGGCGGTCTAGGGAAGTGCTAGATTGTGACACTGGAATAATTGTCATGTCAAAACCATGCAATTATGAAAGTATTTAATTGTGGGTATATCTGCCGGGTAGATGTGATACTGAAGTGTGTATGTTGGGACATGCATGCGGAAAGTACTTAGTTTACTGCTTTTCTTGGATTTTGTTGTTTGTGCTATATTGGGGAACGGTTGGGCTGCAATGAAATCTTCTGCAGGTACGCTAACCATGAATGCGTAGATTAAATATACATGACGACTAGTTATATATCGAGAGTGCATGTTATGCCACCGACATAGAACGTGATTGCCACCTCAGGTTGGCAATTTTGTGAGGACGATAGGACGAAGCATGCATCATCATGATTGTTGCTTTGTACACAACTCTACTCCTCTCACCCTTGTTTCCAATAATAAGTAACTTGTGAGTGATGTAATGTTACTATCTTTCCTGTGTGGAGTAGACAAGAATGCTTTGTTCTATGTTGTTTGAATTGGAATGATTGTCGTTGGTGTGTGCTTAGCCTTGTCTGCTCAGCCCTGCATTGTATGTTTGCTTTCTATGAGATTGCATAACAAGTTGGTAGTGGCTGAAATTCTGACCTTTTGAAACTAAAAACATATAGAGATACCTTGATAGAAACCAATACATGCTCATTTAAATATAATGTCATGTTCTTTCTTTCAAGTTATTTTACATTAGTTCTTTGGCCATATATGTGAAAACATGCTAGTGAACAAATATATAGATACTTTCTTGTGATGCTTCTAATGTCAGTTAGCTAAGTAAAAATATTGCTTAGTTTTGATAGAAAGAGTTGAGGTTACAAACTTGACCTTGGGTGTTCTTTAGTTTTTGCCTAGTGGCGAATATTTTGCTTCATCAAGCTTTTGCAAAGTTACTTTGGATCTTACTTAAATAATTAGAACCCCCATGAACCTCATCTCTCATCCATAGCTGCCACCACCATGGATAGGGTCGAGCTCACCACAGCCCATGCATGTCACATCCATGTAGAAGCTTCCTTACATCACTAGAAAGCCATAGGAACAAACCCCACTCGATTCGGAGTCCGGATGCCCAAGAATCGATCCCAACAAATTTGCAATGATGTGCTGAAAATTGCAGATTTTGTGATTCTGTTAGGGAGGGGTGTTTCATGTTGTAGATGGTATTTTCTAGAAAATTTTGTAATATAAATGTTGTAGATAATTTAGTCATCTATGCTGGCCATAAATTTCATGATTTTATCCCATCAGGTTTGGGAGCTATGAATTTTAGTGTTCACTGTCAGGTTTGGATTGCATGCTGGACAGATCTGAAGTTTTGTGTAATTCGGCCATGTTAACTTCAAAACTAGCTATTGTTGATAACTAGGAAGTTTTAGTGTTTTTCATAAGCTTTCTAAATTGTTAAAGAACAACAATTTTGGATGGCTAGAACTCCAGCTTTGAGTTTGTAAAGCGGAAAGACAGAATCTGTCCAAACCTAGATAGAGAATGTCTTCTTTGTGTTGTTTACCCTTGCTAGCTGTAGAATTATCTTAATATGATAATAAGAAAGTTTTAGACAACTTAATAGTCTTTCTATCAATTTAAGAATCACACTCATTGGATCTCTAAAACTCTAGTTATGTATCTCTGAAGTTCATGTCAGTTTTCTGTCCAAGTTTATGCAAACCTAAAATACAGATATGTTTGGTCTTGTTAACTTATGGAACAGTTTTTGATATGAATAACCAAGTTGGAGTAAACTTCCTAAGCCTTTGAAAAAGTCTAGGATCACCTTTGTCTGATGCCTACAGCTCTACTTTTGATTAAAATGCACGTGCTTGCTGCGTTACTATATGTCTTGGTTGTGTAGAGCTGCATGATAGTAATTTTCATTCTTGTTAACTTGGTGTTTGCTCTAGGTGTTTGCTAGCCTTGCATGAGACTTTCTAAAATGCTAGTTCTTGTGTGTGGTATGTCTATGTGTCCTTGGTGTAGCCATAACCAGAATCTTTTGGATTCTTTGCTACTTTTCTTATAAATCATCATGTACCTAAAAAAATTGGCTTTATCCACCTGTTTGGTAGCATATCTTGCTTCCTGATTGATCTTTGTAAATAGGTCAATGTATGGTGTTGTTGCATATGAGTGCTTGCTTTGTGTGAGTTTGTGCTTTGAATGGTTGCTTAAGCCCTTTGTTTGAGTTCTCAAGTGCGTGCTAAGCTGTCATGTTTGGATGGATACTTGTCGTCTAACTAGTGCCATAGTCGTAGCCTCGTTTGTCCTCGGTGAGCACATGAGTGTTGAATAGCTCATCTTAGAACAACGTCTGTCATGATAATTGCATGGTTGTTGTCTCTAATTAAGTTCTCCATCTTAGGAACCTGTGCCTGTAGACATGGTTGTTAACCTTTGAGTTTTGTGTTATAAAAACCTGTAACCATGCCTATGTTCAAACCGTAAGCCCCAGGCCAGACCCTTGATGTTTGTGTATGGCAAAGATGTGCACCCTTGTGAAGATCCTAGTTTGTTTGACCAAACCAGTTGAGCTTTCGTTAGTGCCATCCCTTGACCATGGTGGTTTCTTCCTAGAGGTGAGGACCCTTGCGTGATCGACCAACCCTGTTAATATCTTGCTAAAGGCCAGCCCTTGACCTTGGTTGCTTTTGCTAGTTGTAGAGACCATAACGAGGTCTAAGTTGGACCTCTTAGTTGCCTATCCTTTTGATGATCTGGTGCGACGTTAATCCCTCGCTGTTTGATCTTGAAATCTTTCACTTGAAAATCATGTAGTTACTATCAATTCAATCCTTAATTGGTCTGTCAAGTTGTTGTCTTGGAAGTTTACTCAATTCATCTCGATGCTCCAAGATCTTTATATGTCCAACATTCTTCGTTATATCAGCTTTGCCCATGGAGTTTGTTCCAGTCATCTCCAACGTTTCTAATTCTCGGGATGCTTATCAATCTTGATCTCATGATCTTACTTACCATGACCGAGTCTCATGTTAATCACTTACTTAATAGTTCCTTGGTGGACGCAAGGTGTGCGTGGAAATAAAGCAAGAATCTCATGTTCAGTTGTCTTTGGCAGTTAATCCATGTTCTCTGGTGCTGTATTTTGATCTTTGAATCGCACTTTTGTTCACTCCAAATCCTGCAATTACTTTTGTTCTCTATCCTTCCTTTGGATGGTGCTTGTTCTTATGATCAAATCTGTGCCATTGAAATTTTCCTTTTGGTGTAAGTTCAATAATGGTGTTACGATTGGCATTCTACAGTGCCGTGACGGAACCTAGAGCTTCCTTGTGACCGGCTGGCACATGGTTGTGTTACTGGGTGTGCTCTGGTATCAAGTTTGCTAGTCATAATCCATTGCAGAAATTATACCGATAAATATATCCTTGTGATCTTTCCTTAGTTGGCTTCCCATATGTTATCAAAAGATCCATATATCCACAACCCAATGTATGCTCCACGAGATTTCTCATTGGTTGTAGGCTTTGTAATGAGGTTATGATCAAGAACTACTGGTGCCATGACGAAACTGAGGGCAACTTGTGGATTGCAACCACACGGTTATGTTGCTCAGCACGCATGGGTATCATGGTTTTAGTCATGACCCATTCCGGAACCACACCGATAAGTTGTCCTGTTGTGAGCTTTTCCTTGGTTATCCCTCTGTTTCATCCTAATGCCCTCATCAAGCTTGGTGTTGTGGCGCTTCCTTCCAAAGTCGCAAAGAGGGTGACCTTTGAAGAACTAGTCACTGACATAAATAGAGGCCTCCGCTTTATCCTGTCCGTGAACCATGGTAACTTTTGTGTAGTAGTTAATACCAACTGATCAAATAAAAAGGGCGCACAACACTTAAAGTTGGGTCAGTTATCAGACAGCCAAAGACTAATGGACATGTATGTTTCTTTACAAGTCACCCGATGCTGATTCCTTCCTGCTAATTCCTCAGAGTCACTTGAAGGCTATGCATGCAATTAAAAATCAACCCTCTCATGATGTGACCCCTTTTCTGCTGACTTTGATGGTGATTGTCGGTGTTGGAATCAATTGCAATGGCTTGATACTGAAGCTGAAGCCATGGAGCTTTTTAGTGTTGAGAGAAAACTGATTAGTTACCAAAAAGATGGTTAATCCCCAACTAGGTAATGACTCTTTGGTAACTACGAAGGCTATGTCTCATAGAACAATGTTACATAAGGAATTGATCTGCTGACTAGCTAGCAATGCTTGGGTCAATCTCACTTTTAAACCTTGCAGTAAACGTGTCAGCTCTATCTTGGACAATCACACAAATAGAAGAAGATACTTTATCAACTTGAAGAGTATTCAGTACCAGTCCCTTATCCTCAAGTAGTCAAGGTGTCCTGAGCTGTAGACTGCCATGAGTGCAATCAAAGATCATCTGAGAAGTGTTTGACAACATAAATAGAATTATGTTTTGAGTGTTGCTTGATCCTAACAGACGATGCCTCAACATCAAAAGTAATTCATTCAAACCAGTTATGGTGCAGTGCAGGTCAATCAACCCTACTGTGCAACTGTGCTGTGAAGTACAATTTGTACCCAATTTGCTTGATAGCGAATTATTTCTCTAGTTTGGCGAATGCTTGCAACCTTTGTTGCCCTCCAAACCTCGTTGTTGTTTTTCTTCAGCGGTAGGTGTCAAATTGCTAACTATCCTTTGGTACCTTTTTGTGTTTTACCCAAGGGGTTGCATCCGATTCAACACAAATAACCGGTACCACTTGGATACGAAGGTCTCCTGAATAAAGTATCGTCAAGAATGTTGAAGCCAAAAGAGACAGCTATTGTATTCATCGCTAGTTCAATAGATTCCCAATGATACAGTGTTGTCATCAGAGAAAGAGAATTGCACACATGGAACTTTATGTAGCTTTTCATCGATTGGCATCTAAGTGATAAGCTGTCACCACAATTGTAGACCTCGTCTTTTGGTTAGCCGGTTTTTCCCATCACCTCAAAGAATGCTATCCTATCCTTGATCTTATGCTTCTTGAAAAGTTGAACTCAAGCCATTTTTGGTAGAAGACTGCTTTTCAAACTTTGTGGACTAATGCAAGACCATTGCTTTAAGTATTCTTCTAGAGATTGCGATCTAGTGCAATTTGTATGGCCTATGCTACATTCTCCTATAGAAGTAGATACTTGTGAGTAATTAGTTCGTGAATCAAAGTGATCTCCATATAAAAAAAATGTACTATGCTATCTTGGATTCCTCCCAAAGTAACAACACTTCATGAAAGTCAACAAAGGAAATTCTTCAGAAAAGAGTTCACTCTCCAATGATGTGAAAGATCAGAAAGTTGTCAGTAAAACTCATTTTCATCCTCTGAAAGCACAACCCCATGCATGTTGAAGGTGGTTGATAAATAGAGCTACCATTTTAGTGCTTCATTGTTGAACCCTCACTACAACTAGTTGTGCTTATCGCCCTGATGGAGTTTGAGCAACTATGTGCTTTTGCCGTAGTTGTGAGTAAGTGATACGCTTCTCTTCCCTTGAGTGCCTTTCGTCCTGAATCTCGGGACGAGATTCCTTTAAGGGGGGAGGGCTGTAACACCCCAGGTGTTAGTTTGCACTAATCTACTTACATTATATGTCATGAGCATCATTCCATCATCACATAAGCATAAGCATGTCAAGTAATTATGCCCTTCTTTGTGTTTTGCTACCTAGTTGCCATTTCATGCTTGTGAGTGCTTGCTAATATAATGTCATGACATGTATGATTATCTTTTGAACTTTGCAAATAGTTTAACTATACTTAGGATACCTAATGGAATAATGTTTATGTTGATCATTTTATCTAATTAAGCTTCTAAGTCATGGTTTGACCTAGATGACTCTCTAGGACTGATTTGTTTGACTGATTAAAATGTGTAACCTAGAGACTTTGCATGGCTGAGCACCCTTAATCAAAGTTGTTGAAAATTTTATAAGGAACAAACTTTATTTAGGGTTCAAGTCTTGGAAATGTGCACAACATGCTCAAAAATGGCTCTCAAATAAGAGTTTTAGTGCTGAAATCTACACTTAGCCATTCATCCCTTTCATTTTATAAGTACCACCACCAGCACCCCTCTCCCTCTCCACACTTCTTCTTCTCCACCAGCAAGGCAGCAGCTCCTCCTCTCCCTCCTTCTAGCCATGGCACCTTCCCTTCTCTTCCTCACCATGGAGCACACCCCCTCCTCTTGCTGCAAGCAAGGGCGCCTCCTCCCCCATCTCTCATTTCAGCCACCAGAGAAAGAAAGGAGAAGGGGAAAAGAGAGGAGAAGAAGGTGAGGAAGAAGAGGAAAGGGAGGAGGACGTCCAGCCCCTGCTGGAGGACGACGGCGACGTGCTGCTGCTCTTCCCCACGTCCTCACCCTCAACGAAGAAGATGATAGCCTCAAGTTCATCTTCTCCAAACCCTAGCCATGGTGGAGCCCCACGTCGATCTCCTTCCTCGCTGCATCCCTAGCCAAGCTGCTAGTGTTGGAGCACCCCAAGACCATGGTGAGCAAGCCCCAACACATCTCCCTCACTTCCCCCAACCCTAGCAAGCATCCCCATTAAAGCCCCCTTTTGCTTGTGTGCTGATTTGGACTGCTAGAGCAGTTTCTGTAGAAGTGATGTTTATGTGGTGATAATTGTGTTTTCTGTGGATGTGGTGAATACAAAAGTTGTAGCTAACTTATTTATCTTGCTTGTCCTAAAATTTCATGACCATAGGTCTAGTGGTTTAGGAGTTATGGATTATAGAAATTTGTGGTCAGGTTTTGCATATCCTCTAGACAGATCTGAATGTGTGGCTTGTTTGACTTATATACTTTTGGAATCATGTCTTGGGGATAATATAAAACTTATAGAATTTTTGTTAAGCTTTCCAAAATGTCTAAGAACACTAATTTTGGTGGGCTAAATCTCTAGTTATGAGCTTGCAAAATAGAATGACTGAATCTGTCCAAGTCTGAACAGAATTATGTCTTGGTGTGGTTTGGCCGTTCAAATGTGTAAATTAACTTTGGATAATAATAGGAGATTGTAGACAATTACCTAAGCTTTCTAGAACATCTAGGATGACCTCTTTTTAGTGTATGTAACTCCAACTATGGCTCAAAGAAGTGACGGAGCTACTGCTGTCCTGAAATTTCAGATCTTGCATTTGCATGAGGTTAGCTATGTCCATGTGTTCAATTGAATATGTTTCCTATATATAAAAATGTGACATGAACTTCCTTACCCTTGCATAATATTGTTGTAACCTCTGGATGCTTAACATTGCCATGTATTTACTGAAAGTATTGAGTTTTAGAATGTACTTACTCTCACATGGTTTATTGCTGTAGCAATTTGTCGTTTTTGTAGAGGTTGCTATACTTATTAAAATGCTATGAAATTTGGATAGTAGACTAATGGGAGTATATGTGAGCTACTGTAATTTTGTTAGAATTTATTGTGTACTTTTGATATGTGTTCCATATATGTTCCTTAATTCACCTTGTTATCTAAATGATTAGAAAAGGACATGGAAATAATTTATTTAGGAATGGCCACTATGTTTTCTAGTGTTTATTTAATATATGTCAACTGTTGGTAACATTGGTTGTATCCAAATTGGTGTTTGAAACATGAGTGAAATATTAATTCCTCTATTATTCAATTTGGAAGCTTTCTGAACAGTTTCTAGAGCTTTGATGATTGCACCTTGTTAATGATGTTTGCTGTAAAACTTATCTATAACAAAGTTATAGATAACCTACATATCTAGTTTGTGTTAAATTTTTATAGCTATAGCCTTTATAGTTTGTGAGTTATGGCTGTATAATGTTCAGCTTCAGAAATGGCTTCTCTCTGAAATTGCTAGACCTGATCCTGTACTTGTGTTATTTTGACCTGTTAAACTTATGAATCATACTTTAATGATTAAAGATAAATTGTAGGCAATTTCATAAGCTTTTCAGATTGTATTGTTGCAACTCATTTGGAGTTGTATAACTCTAGATATGATTTATTTACTCAGCCATTATGTGTATGTCCAGAAATTGATAGATTTTAGTTCTAGTTGTTTACTTTGTATGTTGATTAGTGTGGCTCATGTCTTTGATGTCGGTTAACTTAATATACCTGAGATCTTGTATATTGATGTCATGTTTGATATACTAGCTATATCAATGTTTGTCATGATTGTGATTAGCTTGCTCTCTAATATGCTCATGTCATCTAGTGTAACATTATGCTTGTCGTGAATACTCTTGTGTGATGCATCGTCTATTGCACTTCCATGTGTTCATGCACTTGCATCTTGCATCTCATCTAGGTACGTTAGATGAACTGCGTGAAGGATGAGGTATGGGAGCCAAACCCAAAGACGGTGTTTGGTGGACTTATCCCGAAGATGAAAGGACCCGGGAGTACATGCATGGAATGGAGATGTTCTACAAGACGGTGCAAGCTAACCCAACTGACTTGAGTCATTCCAGGCAAGCCCCGGAGCATTCTAAGTCTCCCACCCTTTTATAAAATGCACTTGAGTACTTTATGTTGTTTATTGCATTAAGTTATAGGAGTTGATTGGAAACACTTGCTACATATATATCCTCTCCTTGTCCAGCAAATTATACCTTGAATCCTATTTAAGTTCAGGAATTGAGATAAATGCTTAGCCATGCTTAGACCGGTAGAAGTCGGGTGATTTCCTATCATCCGTGAGATATAGGATGTTACTTCTCTGGTCACGGTTGGCTATATGTGCTATCGTGGAAAAGAAACATGTGATAAATTAAAAGAAGACTAGGCAGGGACAGTGGACCTTGTCTAGTCGCTTAAGGACTGGAAGCGTTGTCCGTTCTTGGTCATGTTGAACGCAGCCCAACACATAGTTGGGCGGACCCGAGCGTCGTCGACCGCTGGCCGAGTAGCTCAACTCAAGACGGGGACGCGGGGGGCGGTTTGGCAATTCGCGGGAAGCGGCATACTAGACCAAGGGCAAGCATGTATAACTGTCCTGGCGTCGACTTTGGGTTAGCATGGCCTGAACATCCTGGCTACCGTCTTTCCGGTCTTGCCGACGTATAAACCGGACCCGCACCTGAGTTGTACCAAGGATAACTTAAGGCGACTCGATCCGATCCCGGCTGGGTGTGTGTTGAGAATACCCCCTGAGCTCAGTTGGAATCGATTCGAATCGCCGTCTCTCCCGGATAGTGAGAACTTGACTATTGCCTGCGGCACCATAGATCTCACTAAATAAACTTGATGGTTCAAATGATGCTGATGATGATAATGTTAATAGCTGAAATAAACCCAATATGGTTATTAATGCTTGTATATAATCAAGTGATTGCTTAGTACAGGTGCTAACCTAGATGAAAGATTGATTATGAATAATCTGCTGTTAGAATAATAAAATACTGCTCTCATATCACTTATGCTTTTATGCAAAATGTTGTTAAGCTAGCCCCACCTACATAAAGCCTTGCATACTCCTTGGTGTCACTTTATTTCTGGTTTATGACGGGTAAGTCTAGCTGAGTACATTCTCATACTCAGGGTTTATTCCCACTTGTTGCAGGTTATGATGTATCATGATTACTGCAAGATTTGGACGGCTCCTACTATAGCGAGGAGTGTGATCATGGGCATGATCCTTCTTATCTTTCTTGTCTCTAATGCTTTTGTTGGAATTGACCTTGGTACTGGCATCTATTTGAACTAAGGGTGATGTTAATTCTAAATTACTTTGCTTTCGCTACTTTTGAACTTATATTGTAATAATTATTTTGCACTCGATGTATGTTGAACTATTTATAAAAAGGATGTAACATTTGACTTCTTTTGTTGAATCAGTACGATCTTGGCTTATATGTTGGTTGGATTGAAGTCCTTCGTGATTTCAGTGGACTACCGGGATTATATGGGCTCAAGTGTAAAAATTTAGTCACTTTGGCGATTGTTTTTATACTTGTGCTCTTATAATTTGGACGGTTCTGTTACAGCTGTCATTTATATTATACCAATGGGAAGGTATTGCTAAGAAGCTACTTTATAGTATTGATAACACTTATATATGCAGTGAATAAGAGATGTAGCCAATGTCAACTCTCCTCAATAACAGGAAGGTGTCACAAGATAAATAGATGATAAATACAATAATGATAATAAGTCATTGATCAGTCATCTTCTAATGATACTAATTCACTCATAGCAACTCTAGACATGTTAATGTCGTCTAATCATTTAATAGAGAAATAACTCCTAAGTATTCAAGCTACAGTCAAAGCTACTTTATTTAGTGCATGTATGTCTAACAATCATTGCTAAGTTATACTACTATAGTTCCCTAACACATCGGAGCAATGTACAGAAAAAGATGAGTACAAGAACCTCATGTATATAAATATACTCTTAACCTGACAATCCTACTCTACCAATCCACCATACGGGGGAAGGCCTACAAAGGACTCAATGGGTCTGTCACACCCATGATCTATCTCACTACCCGGCACGACTGGGGATATTCGCAGATAAGTAATGCATCTAGGCACCATGCCTACACACAACCTACCACTCACCAACCGATCGAATTGATGAACGCTATACGAACCAGTGTATGAATATAATAGCAAACTAACTATACTAGACATATTAAAGTAGATAATGAATAATGCAATCAAGAACATAATAATGAAGAATAATGTTGCTCGTAATGATTGTACAAACACAGATATTACAATAAGAAAGAAAAGCTTAAGAACTATACCAGACTCTTCTCTTCTTGACAACGTCGGGAATCCAAGATCGATGATGAACTTGACTTCCTCTACTCTAGATCTAACTAGGCTAAACTATGAACTAGAAGGCTATGAGGAGCTAGAATTTGAAGCTCTAGATGACTTGATCACCAAATGACTTGAGTTGGAATAAATTGAATGAATTAGGGTTTCCAGGGGAGGTCTAGCTCCGCTTACATAGCCCGATCGGATGCACGATAGCTGTTTGATCAAACCAACTTTCACATAGGGCTAAGATTGATCCTCAAAGGCAGTGGAAGAAGACTCCAGAAGGGGGGAGACCCTTCTCCTCGTAGGGGGCCGGCCGGTCTGGCTGGTGGGACCGGGCGGCCCCACCTGGTCGTGGCTCGTGCTCCCTTTTTCTCCAGTGTCTTCTAGATCCTTCTAGGGTAGTTTGGCATATTCTTGAGTTGCGGATAATTCCGTGGTGTAGATTTGTAGTTATGCCCCTGTTGACGGCCATTATTGTATGAAATCAACCGTCAACTAGCCATAAAAAGAATGCAATTGTGATCACCAAAGTAGACATAGGGTTTACACTGACCGAACTCCATGAGTTTTGGTGTTTTACTGTTTCTGCAGGCGTAACTGGGAAAGGCGCAATCACAAGAGCTTATCGGAATAAGAAAACGGAAAATGAACCCCACGGCAACACAGGAAGGTTCCAGAAGAGACAGGAAGGCACCACGCCGAGCCGGGGGCCCGAAGGCCACCAGGCCAGACCGGCCGGTCTGGCCCTGGACCGACCGATCTAGGGCTGGCCCCGGTTTAGCCCCGGTTCACCTGGTTCACTCCACCACCTTTGAGGATCGATCCTAGCCGCCCGCCAATGTCGGTTTGATCCGATGGCTCACAATCATCGCCTAGGGCTATAAAAGGAGAGGCACCCCCCCATGGGAAGAGGGCACATTCATTCATTCCTCATTCGAAGTCCGATCATCAGCCAGAAATCCTAATCAGAGCTCCTTAGCTAGGGCCTAGATAGCTAGATTAGAACTAGAGGGAGGCAAGCGCAGGCTTGGATTCCGGAGCCATCAAGAGCTTAGATTTGGTATAGTTCTTACCTCCTCTCGCCTTTGTTCTCTTTCATTGTATAGTTATATGATTGCTACAATTGAATTGATGAATACTTATTTACTTATATTCATAGTTATCTTGTTCTTTGTCAATTAAGGTTATATGCTTAGTATAGCTAGATTAACATTATACTTATCCATAGGTTCGTATAGCACTCATCTAATTGATCGTTGGGTGAGTGATAAATATTGTGTAAGCGTGGTACTTATACGTTGTTTATCTGCGAATGCACCCTATAGGCCCAGTTTGGCAGATCGCGGGTGTGACATTCCTGTTGAGTCCTATGTAATCCAAACCCTGTCTATAGGCACAGTAGGGCTTTTGTACGAAGGAAGGGCGTGCTATATTCTCAAACTTCCCTAGTATGTCCACTATGAATAAATATAATGCTAACCTTAGCCATGATTACTAGGTGTATTGCACTAACCATAATATACATTAACATATAGCTTGGAATAACCCAGGAATATCTCTTGATGTTCTACTAGCAACCCTAATGATATAGCTAGGAGTCTCTATCTGTTTATGCTGATGATTATATACTTATCTTATCATTTATCTTGTGACTTACCCCTGCATTGAGTAGCGAGGACATGGTTATGCCTATCCGTTACAACCTAGGTTATCACGCTACCTTTACACGAGAGCCATGTAGACCTTCCTTTGGGAAAATATAAATGACAACCCGTAATACTCCGGGTAAAATGCTACAATGGTATTTGATCCGTAGGCGCTTGCGGATACTATTTCTATATTCTAAATGGTGGCATAATTTAATACCACACCCCTTGGTGTTATCTTTGGGGATGACAACTTGGCATTCTAGTGGCGGTGCACTGCACAAGCATTTTTGGCGCCGTTGTTAGAGATAACATTAAGAGGTGTCAACAAGCATTTTTGGCACCGTTGCCGGGGAAGGCAATTGGCGATTAAAGGGATAGCGATAGACCTAATAAACTAATGAGATAGAGGAAACCATAGACCCCTACTCAATGCAGGCTTACCCTTGTGTTTTCTATCTTTGTGAAATCTTATGCAGGGTAATGAATGAGTGGTTTTGATCTGCCAGATAACTACGTTGAAAATCAGGAGAAACTCTTTCGAAGAAGAAAATTCCAGCAAGTAAGGGATATCTTTGAATCTCCATCAAAGACACCCACTGCTGAGGTTCGTTCTTTGGAGGAGCAAGCTCCTATAAGAGAAGAAGAAGAGCAACAAGAAGGCAACATAGCACCAGTCTTTGAGGAAATGGCTGATAAGTCACTGCGCGAGTTCTCTGCTCCGAACACCAACAACATCCGTACTGGACCTAACATAGAAGTTGGGGAGAATGGATTTGAGCTCAAGCCAGCTCTTATCACTATGGTGCAAGCCAACTTGTTCTGTGGAAAAGCACACGAAGATGCAAGTGCTCATATCCAACACTTCCAGGAGATTTGCAGCACTTTCAAGCTGAAGGATGTACCAAAGGATACCGTTCTGCTACGTCTGTTCCCATTCTCACTATTGGGAAAGGCAAAGCAATAGTTTGACGCCAACAAAGACAATCATACAACTTGGGACAAGTGCTCCACAGCTTTTCTGTCAAGGTTCTTTCCTATGGGTAAGACAAGTGCCCTAAGGGGGAAGATTTCAAGTTTCCAGCAACAACATGATGAGTCAGTCCCTGAGGCATGGGAACGCTTTCAAGACTATATATCAGAATGTCCTCATCATGGGATGGAGAATTGGCTCCTTATGTAAACTTTCTATCACGGACTTACCAACAGCACCCGTAACAACGTGGATGCTGCTGCTGGAGGTGCATTTATATCACTGACCATACCACAAGCTACTGCTCTTACGGAAAAGATGGCTTCCAATCAAGATTGGAATGATGAGCGCCAAACCACCCGCAAGAGGAGTGGAGGAATGCACCAGCTCAAGGAGGTAGACATGCTGTCTGCCAAGATAGACCTGCTCATGAAGAAGCTGGAAGACAAGATGAGCCAGAGATAAGATGTCATGCGCATCAATGATTCATGCATGACTTGTGAAGTATGTGGCAATATGGGAAACTCAAGCAACAGCTGCCATGAGACCCGTGAGGATGTGAACTTCATCAACAACAACAATAACAATTATCGTCCTCAAAATCAAGGATCAGCAAAGGCCCAACTACCAAGGTAATTTCCCAGGTAACTTTCAAGGCACCAATTACAATAACTATGCTCAATTACCTTTGAGAGAAGTGATCTCCAATCAAAATAAAATTGTGGAGACTTTATCTAGGAAGGCAGCATCCAATGATAAAATGCTAGAGAACATAAATATTAAAATGGATAGCTTTACCTCTGCTGTTAAGAACCAGCTTAGCTTTAATAAAATGATAGAACAATAATTAGCTCAGCTGGCGGCCGCTGTTCCACCGACCAACGAAGGTAAGATTCCAGGGCAACCTCTAGAGCCCGAGACCGCGAATCTGGTTGATGTGTATGCAGGTTACTATATTGAAGCATCATCAGGATGGAAGGATGAGTCCATGCCACCTAAGAGAGGAGATCCAGGGAGACTGTGATCCCCATCTCTATTGGACAGCATGACTTCCCTGAAGTTGTCTGCGATCTAGGCGCCAGTGTCAACATCATGCCTAAGGTAATCTTTGATCAAGTCTTTCTATGGGCATCCTTGTTGTACACGAATATGTGTTTGTAGCTTGCAGACCAGACGGTTAAGCACCCTGAAGGAATCTTAGATGACGTGTGCATACGAATCGGGAGATCATATGTCCCTGTAGACTTTGTAGTCCTGGATACCGACAGAGATCCTAAGAGTCCAATCATTCTTGGCCGACCATTCCTGAGTACTGCAAAGGCTGTCATCTACACGGACAATGCAAAGATTTGTTTCACCATCAAGGGCAATAAAGAGAAGTTCAGTTTCAAGAACAAGCCCTTGAAGCTCCTATAGACCCAAGAGGAGCTTACTTCCCAGTCAAGCCAACAACTGAAGAAGCCAAGAGAAAGAATCCAAATGGGAAGAGAAAGAATAAGAATAGGAGGCAAGTGAGAAAGCAAGTCCAAGTAGTCAAGGCTGTCGAGTACAAGCATGACCACCTCTTAGCTTCACCATTCCTAGCCAAGAGAGAGGATCCAGGCATGCCGGCCATTGATTGCACCATTGGACAATGCTCATTTTACAATGCTTTCTGCGACACCGGATCAGCTGTCAACATCATGTCCAAAAAGGTATATGACTTACTATTTGATACACCTCTGTACCCTACCTATATGCAATTTGCGGTGGCGGACAACACAATGAGATTCCCGGAGGGAGTAGCAAGAGACATCATGGTCAAAATCCACACTCACTACGTCCCGACCGACTTCATGATACTGGACATGGGAGAAGAAGACAAGACGCCCATCATACTTGGAAGGCCGTTCCTCAGCACCACCAATGCTATCATCTACAATGGATCAGGCCAAGTTCACTTCCAATTGCCAGGAGAAAAGGTACGCTGTTATTTTAAAGATTATAACTCTCCTGGATTAGCAGCTTTTACCCTGTCCAAGAGGAGACATCAGCGCCGGAGGAATCGCTCTCAAAAGAGCAATATTGAGGAGGAGGAAATCAAAGAAGAATCTACAAAGCAACAACCTACGAAGGTATGGAAAGAAAAGGTAACCTCCTCAACCGAGTCATTATCACCGGGGAGGTCCAACGTCGGGGTCCCCATCCCCGGGATCCGATGAAGCACCCGGGAGAGTGACGACGACGAGAAGTCTTGTCAGGAGGACTCAAACTCCGAACCCTTGCCATAAGGTAACAATGGTAGTTATCTATCTATTCACTTTCTTGCACTTTTAATTCATAGTTAGTCTCTATCATCTTTATAGAAAATCACAAAAACATTTGGAAAACCTCAAAGCCCCATGTGACATACCTACAGCTCAAGCTAAAGGAGTGATCACCGTGGAGGCCTAAAAATAAAATAAAAATTAGCATGCATATTTTCTTTCTGTTTGAAAAAAAAGAAAAAATCCAAAAATAATTATTGAGTATCTTGCTACACTACATGCACTCTAACAACCTTTGAAAACCTCTCACAACAACCAACCCACGAATGGCTAACCACTAATTGTTTATCCTAATCCGTTCCACGAGTTTTGGTGTTTTGTGAGATGTTTGCTGCAGGATGACTCTAAGAGCTAGTCCACCTAGAAATCATCATCATCATCACTCGAAGTACACCTTTCGTACCACGCCTAACCACTGTGTGAAGGAAGCAACTTCTTGTTGGATGAGATGAAGGTTCCCAGCTACACTAGCTCTTGCAAGCATGAGCTCCATCGAGAGGACTGCTCAGCTTCAATGCTCAACCACAAAATTAACTAGCTTGGGAGAAGGCATCCCCTAGGTACCCAGGTAAGTGTACCTACGCGATTATCGAGTCAGTCATAAAAAAAATAATAATACTAAAAATATGTGAGCACATGAAGGTTCACCATAGTATCTAAGAAAACCTAAAAATACCAAAAATATGTGGGCACATGAAGGTCCATGTTTTTTAGAGTCTTTTAAGTTTTATAGTTTGAGTCTTTGAAAAAAAGAAAAACCAAATAAAAATGTTTGTCTGTCTAGAGTCAATAAAAAGGAAGCTCTTGAATGAATTGAATGATGATAAGCTGCTCTGTTACAACACCTCTGAAATGCCTAGAGTTTAGACAAAAGTTTTCCCAAGTTTAGCTCCAACTATTTTGACACGAGAATTTGCTCTGAACCTGAAACTTGTGGGTTGCATATGCTTGAACTAAGTCTAGGTACCTGATTGATAAGATTGAGAAGTCTGAGCTGCTATCTATCTTGTTCTAAGTGACACTAGAGTTCTGGAGATTTATCTTTTGAAAAATGCAAAAACATGATGAGTTCCTATATGACAAAGCTTACATTCCCACCAGAGCCAAACATGATGAGATAGGCTAGTTAAACTTCCACATATATCTTTGCTTGTCTTGCATTGAGTTTTGTCAACCTTTGTGACCACGGTGAGAGATTTGTCATCTTTGTTGAATCAAGATCCACCTTCATATGCACTACTCTACATTGGAGTAGGCGCAACAACATGCCATTCCACCTACATCCATTTCAAAATGTTTTTCTCCTACACTGGGAGAGAACACCAAAAAAAAATTCTATTAGGTTAGCCACCCAATAAATGCTCCATGTTCCTATTGATTCTCTCCAAAATCCATCAATGCCAAAAAAGGAGTGCTATGAGCTATGCAAAAATATATTTGAAAAAAAAGGAAGAAGAGAAAAAGAGAGAGAAAAGGGGAGAAGAAAAGAAAGATGGACAAGTGTCCCAGTGCAATAATGGGTACGTAGATGCCCAACTCCCTGAGAAAGAGAAAAGATAGCTCATAACCTCTGGTCAGTTCCTAGTGTTCAAAAGGAGAGAGAAGCATTTAAGGAGCTAAGTAGAATTAGATATCCACCATATCCATCCACCCATACATCTTTGATTCGACTGCATGACTCGTTTCTCCTTGGATCCATTGTTTGGCTTAACAACATATGCATTGCAAGTTTGCTCTTTTAGTTTCTCCTTACCTATGAGCTCCACATAAGCTTTAGTTATAGGATGAAAAGAAAGGCAACCATCATCACTGCCTTGGTGAGGATCCATAAATACCACATATATTGAGAGACTTGAGAGTGTCATACATGGGAAGCTCTGCGTTTTATTTGAAAATCTCTAAAAAAACTTCAGAATGATAGTTGATCGAAGAGCTTGAGACATAGTGCTTAGATGGGATCTTTCTGTCTGTCAAGTGCTCAAGACCCAAGGAAGAGCTAATAAGCCCCACAGTCAAAGGTAATATGGGTAAGTTTGGAAGTCACTCAGTTATTGCATAACTTGGAGGAGAATTTCTGTCTGGCTGCAGGTATACTTCTAGGGAGTTGCTCTGAGATAGCTACAATGCTTATAAACATATACATATATTCAATAACTTTTCTAAGTTTTCTTTGCTAAGGGACTAGCAAAGGTTAAGCTTGGGGGAGTTGTTGACGGCCATTATTGTATGAAATCAACCATCAACTAGCCATGAAAAGAATGCAATTGTGATCACCAAAGTAGACATAGGGTTTACACCGGACCAATTCCACGAGTTTTGGTGTTTCTTTGTTTTCGCAGCGTAAACTGGAAAAGGCGCAATCACAAGAGCTTATCGGAATAAGAAAACGGAAAACAAACCCCACGGCAACACGGGAAGGTTCCGAGAAGAGACAGGGGAAGGCACCACGCCGAGCCGGGGCCCGGAGGCCACCAGGCCGACCGGCCGGCCTCGGCCTGGACCCGGCCGGTGCGGGGCTGGCCCCGGTTCAGCCCCGGTTCGCCTGGTTCGCTCCACCGCCTTTGAGGATCAATCCTAGCCGCCCGCCAATGTCGGTTTGATCCGATGGCTCACGATCATCGCCCAGGGCTATAAAAGGAGAGGCACCCCCCCATGGGAAGGGGGCACATTCATTCATTCCTCATTTGAAGTCCGATCATCAGCCAGAAACCCTAATCAGAGCTCCTTAGCTAGGGCCTAGATAACTAGATTAGAACTAGAGGGAGGCAAGCGCAGGCTTGGATTTCGGAGCCATCAAGAGCTTGGATTTGGTATAGTTCTTACCTCTTCTTGCCTTTGTTCTCTTTCATTGTATAGTTATATGATTGCTACAATTGAATTGATGAATACTTATTTACTTATATTCATAGTTATCTTGTTCTTTGTCTATTATGGTTATATGCTTAGTATAGCTAGATTAACATTATACTTATCCATAGGTTCATATAGCACTCAACTAATTGATCATTGGGTGAGTGATAAACATTGTGTAAGCGTGGTGCTTATACGTTGTTTATCTGCGAATGCACCCTATAGGACCGGTTTGGTAGATCGTGGGTGTGACATTCCTGTTGAGTCCTATGTAATCCAAACCCTGTCTATAGGCATAGTAGGGCTTTTGTACGAAGGAAGGGCGTGCTATGTTCTCAAACTTCCCTAGTATGTCCACTATGAATAAATATAATGCTAACCTTAGCCATGATTACTAGGTGTATTGCACTAACCATAATATACATTAACATGTAGCTAGGAATAACCCAGGAATATCTCTTGATGTTCTACTAGCAACCCTAATGATATAGCTAGGAGTCTCTATCTGTTTATGCTGATGATTATATACTTATCTTATGATTTATCTTGTGACTTACCCCTGCATTGAGTAGCGAGGACATGGTTATGCCTATCCGTTACAACCTAGGTTATCACGCTACCTTTACACGAGAGCCATGTAGACCTTCCTTTGGGAAAATATAAATGACAACCCGTAATACTCTGGGTAAAATGCTACAATGGTATTTGATATGTGCGCTTGCGGATACTATTTCTATATTCTAAATGGTGGCATGATTTAATACCACACCCCTTGGTGTTATGCTGGGGATGACAACTTGGCATTCTAGTGGCGGTGCACTGCACAAGCATTTTTGGCGCCGTTATTAGAGATAACATTAAGAGGTGTCAACAGCCCCTTTTTCGGTGTTTTCTGGATTAGTCCCTAGAAATTGATAAATCACCAAAACTCATGGAAATTGTTAGATAAAACCCTAGCCTTCTAGATATTGATATATGTTTCATGCTTTTTGATATATAAAATGTTGACGTTATCCACTGTCAACACATGCTAGAGTAGGGTTTTGAACTTAGGGAGCAAAACTTTTGTGTCCCAAAGTCATACGAGCCACATTTAGGCACTAGGGGTGAAATGGGCTAGCAATAGGTTATTACAGTAGCGATTAAATTTTAGAAGAGCCTAATTCACCCCCTCTTAGGCATCTTGATGCTTTCAGGAGTTATTTCTCTGTATTTGGGTTAGACGATGTTAACATGCTAGATTGCTCTGAGTGAATTAGTAGTATTTTACTATAACTAATTATATTTATCATTTATATATCTTCTATCATGTGACATATCCCTGTTATGAGGAGAGTTTGACATTGGCTACATCTCTTATTCACTGCATATAAGTGTTATCAATACTATAGATTATCAGTTTAGCCATACCTTCCCAGTGGTAGAATTATAAATGATAACCTTATAATACTCTAGGTAAAATGCTACAATGGTATAATTATCTATCCACTTGCAAAATCATTCTTTATAGTTATATCATCTTTATTATTTCTGCCTACTCACATAAAATGATAGATTAGTTTAGTACCATTAAAACTTCTTAGCTATACAATTAGGGATGACAACCTAGTTCCATGCATAGGAGTAAAGGTAAGAGGATAGGTGGCTAGTTGCTAAAGACAAGTTAATCGGTACCATGTATCTTCTAGCATTGTTATAATGATGACGCTTGGAGATGCCAACATCAAGCCTATTCATGATTTCTCAAATCTTCTTCATTTTGGCTTGACACTCTTATCATTTACTTCATTAACAAACTCTTCTTTGTTCATACAAAGCAAGCCATCTTCGAGACCAATCCAAAGACATTAACTCATGTCTCATTTACCATTTGCCAAATATGCTTGCTTTCATATGATGCTATGATATCCCACAACATATGGGCCATTTCATCAATTCCATTTAGGTTGTTGTTGTAATTTGCTTAAACTATATTGTTTGCATGATCTTCCAATACAAAAATACACAACTTTGTCCTTTAATTCAACACTATGTGGAATACCATCAAGTTTACCTTAGTTGAGTCTTTGATACACAACTTGTTGTGTAATATTCATGTATATGTAACATGGTTGGTTTTCTACTCACACTTAGCAAACTCGTTAGACCTTTAATTGAGTTGTCATTCAATTCACCAAAACCCACTAAGGGCCAGATGCACTTACACTCCCTCCATTCTAGAATATAGCTTTGTTATGTTTTTTAGAAGGACTATGGAAGTAAAGAAATAGTCAAATATGATCTTCCAAGATACTGCACATATCTATAAAGTAATCTCTTATGTGTGATTAGCAAGTAACATGCTCACTACTAGCATAGAATGTACATTTGTTTAGGAGTAATTTTGAGCATTCACCCATTCTATCCCACTTACGAACTAAAACAAAGATATAGTCTGGAACAAAACTCAAACACTAAATGAATTTTATACAATGAAATGAAGGAAGTAATATTCAATAGCTATTTTCATTAGATTCTTCAATTTGATAATTTTAACAAGTTCGATGTAATAATATATATAGGAAAATTCTTTCCTACTTCCAGGGAGTAGCTACTCCCATGTTAATATCTCTAGATTTAAGGTGTATATGACCGAACGAAGTATATGTACATGAAGTATATGATCATACTAGACTGTTTATGGTAATATATATGTCAAGTATGCATGCATACGTAGAGTATGTGGTTATACTTATTTTATGTACTACCGTCAGTGGCATTTTCATAATATATTAAAAAATGCAGGTTCCTTTGAAATTGTTTCGCATAGAAAGATTTGAAGTATCTTAGTATGAGTATATAAACGTACTCAAAGTGATAAACAAGTATGAACACATACACAATTGGTTTTTTAAAGATGGGAGTAATTACTCCCGGGAGTAGGAAAACCTCGTCCTATATAATATATAAGTCCAAAACATATATATATAACAATTTTGTTTGTAAAAAAATTCCGCTATAATGTGTGGGGGTATCCTTCTAGTATTATGAAATTTTCATTGTCTCATTGGGCATAAACACATAAACACATCAAGTGTTTAGAACTCCAACAATAATCTTAAAAGTATTTTGTTTAGAATACATGTTACATAGACATGGAAAAAATCTCACAAAAGTGAGGATTGCAGGCATGGCCCCTTCTAGCTCCTCCTAGTTTCATTAATTCTACAAATAATAAAGGAAGTAAACAAGCTATCACTAACAATTAGGTGCACACATTCAACATCAAGAATCAAAATAAAAAGTGGAAATTATGAATATATTGTGTTGATCATGAATTCAGACTTATGGTATTGCCTAGGGATGCTCAAGGGTACACCATTTCCCATATCACATATTATCACACATCAACATTTCGTAGCTAATATACTTGACACCTTTATGCAAAAGGTAAAATGGCAATTGGCAAAACAATCAATTAGACATGAGGAACAACCCCTAAAAGAAGAATTATTTATTCACAAAATCAAGCCTCCACGCAAGTGCACAGCTTATGGATCATTTGACTAACAATTAGAGCTAGTATTTTTGAAAAAATTATTGGTCTTACAGGACACCATTTGAAGTTAGTGCTTTCAAAAAAAGGTGTGAGAGATGAGTCTAACTGTTGTTTAAACACTTATTGAATAAGTATGGTGTGGTGCACCTGTTGTTTAAACACTTATTGAATAAGTATGGTGCCCTTAGGAGTGGTGCACTAGAGCTTAGTCTTTGGAGGAGGGCTGTGTTTTTCCTTATTTACTGTGCATTATGTCGCACCGAATCTTTCTAGTTCTCCTAATAGTTGAACACTAAAGAATGGGTTCCCACAAGGTGCATTGTAGCCTATTTGATAGCATTAGATGTGTTGACCAAAAGGTCCAGCGATGAGGGCTAGTGTTTTTTGGTAAAGGCAAAAAGTTTGTAGAGACATTTCTTGATAGCACCTAGGTTCCACTAGAATTCTCTAGTGTATGGCTAAGGGAGCACAAAGTCAAAGGCTTTGTCCTAGGGTGTTTTGCAGGGTGGTAGCTCGATGTACTCACCGGATTTCACCGATGGTATCTAAAGATCTAGGAATAGAGAAATGGCCTTGCAAGGACTAGTTTTTCTGACTATTTAAAACTAGCTATTGGGAGTTCTAGTGCTAGTTTGGCTCCCATCGGCTAATTTGGCTTGATGGGATAATATATATGTGGTGTGGTCAACCATTTAAGGCTTGCTAAAGCCCATGGAAGGTACCCACAAATGTTAGAGCCAAAGAATAGCCCTCCACTCATATATGCTTAGTTGATGTTGCATCTAAAGAGAGATTGGAGTGATCTAGTACATTTGCTTGAGGGAGATAGCATCTAGTAGGAGCTGGTTATGCAAGTTGAGGGCTTATTACTCTTGGAGGTTGCTGTTGACGGTCGTTAGCACACATTTTTAATGTCAACTTTTGCATAAAATATTTACTAAATGACCTAAAATAGGGTTTACAACTAATAAATTCCACAAGTTTTGGTGCTTTATTATTTTCAGGAGAGAATCATCAAAGTTATCATAAATAGACTCCAAATGATACAGGCCTAAGAAAAGAAGGCCCAATGAACAAACAAATTAGGGTCCAAAATGGAAGGAAAAGAAGGCCAAAACTCAACACAAATTGTCTCCAAATGGGAACACCTTATAGGTATGGACCTTGGGCATCCATAGAAGACAATAGCATAAGAAACGGGTCGAACGGAAGTGCCCAAGGTGCAGCTGAACCACTGGTTTGGCCGAAACCTCACCAGCACACCTCGGGTCCATCTTTTGCATGGAGTTGCTCACCGATGTACCTAAGGTGGTTGCATAGTTCGCTACTAGGTTCAATGCACCTAAATGTTGGTTTGGAGGTCGATTTGCTCTTTCCATGTGGGGATCAAAGGGACTTTCCATAGAGTTCCTCCTCTCCCTCTATAAAAGGATGGCCTCTCCTCCTCATTTGACATCAACATATCAAGGATAAGAGCATCACTCTAAGGCTTAGGCCATAGCTATCTAGAGCAATGTAGTAGAGAGAGATGTGAGGGAGAGAATAAGGAAGTGTCGGGCTTGTCAGTGTTGTCGGGGGCCAAACAACCGGTCTGTTAGGCCCTCGGCTAAATAGAGCGAAGTGAACCGTCATTAGAGCTCACATCCGGCCCAACGAGGGCTAGATCTTGTGGGCCGTCACCCCGACGAGCCGTAAAAGGCCCAACGGGACTACGACAAAGGCCCGCAGGCGGGCCGTGCCGCGCAGCCCCTGGAACAAGGGCACGACCCTAGGGCACGCAGTTCGCACGACCCTTACGGGACAGGAGGGCTCCTGGGGTCACGACCCAGGAGGCCGCGGTTCACACGACCCTCTACGGGCGCCTTCGCCCGGAAGCAACTGAGGCTTGCATCCCACGCATGAACCATGACCCTGTGGCCTGCGCGACGGGCCAAACCACGTCCTCTCCGCCTGTGCCCCATGCAGGGCATGACCAGGGAGCATCTTGACCAAACTGTACGTCAGCGCAGGGCGTGGACGTGAGTACTCGGTGGCACTGTTAGCCAGAGTTGGGCGTGGCCCGGCGTTTGACCACACTGTTAGCAGGGTGTGGCTCGGCGTCTAATCACCCTAATGGTTGGCAGTCTAGACAACCCATCCGTCACGACCCACTCCCGTGCCGTACGACGCCATTAAGTCCGAGCCAATACAATAAGTGCTCTAATCAACTGTTCAGCCTCTCCATCCACTGTAAAGGCATGGGCATACACTCCGGCGACACGACCACACCGACGACCGCTTCAGATCAGCATATATGACACAAGGAGGAAGGATGCCCCAACCCTAGGAAGGCAGACGAGCCACTCCACCATTGTCTTTCTTCTTTTTCTTTCTTTACACGACACGCCCATACTTCTTCTACATAAATGTGTAAGGCCACCCCCTCCCTTCATCTATAAAAGGGAGGGCGAGCCATTCTACAAACAAGGCCACTCAGACCACTAAAACCTATCACACGCATCACCACACGCCACGATATTGGCACCACGCTCAATCAGAGACTTGGGAGTTGCTCCCTCTCTCGAACTGTTTGTAACCCCTACTACGAACCATCGCTAAGTAACACGACTCCTTCGAACTAGACGCAGGGCCTCTCGCCCGAACCGGTATACCTTCCTGTATCCTCTTAGCAAATCATCCGGGCATAAACGCGCATCTATAAATTTACTAGTTGGTGGTTTCATGAAACACCGACTGTTGGCGCGCCAGGTAGGGGCCTTGCGCGTTTCGTCTCCAAACCTAAGTTCCGGATGGCTAGTTCCCACAACCTACAGCTCCCTTTGGGCACCCATGTCTGGTTCAGGAACCTTGACTTCATCAGCATCGAGGTGGATTACGACATGGTACTCCTGCCCCCCAACACCAACATCGACGCCATCTCCGCATCATTCGCTGACCTGCGCCTCTACACCGACGGATCGGCCCGACTCAACAACTCTAATCACATCAGGTTATCTCGCCTTGGTGCGCGATGCAGGAAGAAGAACCGCCGCAGGGACCAGGACGCCCATCGCTGACAACCACAGCCCAAGGAAGAGCCTTGGCATCTCTCCAACACGCCCGTGCCCAGCGTCGCGACAGCCACCGTCGGCCCCAGCTCAAGGAACACCGATGACAATCGACCCGGTGGCACCAACGATGTTCTGATGGATAGCGATGAGCTCCGAGATCCGGAAGCGCTTCACCACTTCCTCGGCCTCTGCGACTACCTCCTCAGCGACTACGGCAGCGACGACGACAACGACGACGGCGACAAACTCACCTGGCCATAATCTCGGCCACGATCAGCAGTCCGATGAACCCACTCCTTAGCTAAACTCTCGCGGACGTTATGATTATTCCGATTTACTCACCTTATGTAACGTTTAATCCCTGTTTTAATTCTATACTACGGGTTTGTACTAATTACGAAATCAAAACCGTGTATAACAAGGTTCGAAAAAAGGGCCGGGGTTCACAGGCCTACCCGCGAAGGGATCATGGCCGCCCTGGACCGCCAGATTGAGGGGTGACCCGAGAAAGAAGCCCGCCAGCGGCCTAATTTCCCGAGCACGCGAAGTGATTAGGGCTTTCTTGGGCCGTGTTCGAGTCCAAGGTTGATCTTTGATTCAAAAATTTTTGTGGAAAAGGCATCGAGCCCACGAGACCACGGACGGCTCGGGAAAGTACGAATCAACTACCTGGATTTATGAGGTTAGTCACGCTGCACGCCGCAGAGGCCGGGAACCTGGGCCTCACTCGAATCACCCGTTAGTAACTCGCCGGGCATTGCGCTTTGACCCAACCGAAGGGAAGGCGCAGCGTTGTCCACCTCCTCCGACCCCACTAAAGGGTCACGTGGGGAGAAGACTCGCCCCCCAAACTGGGCCCACGTGTTTGCAAGGGCGTCAAGGGCTCGAGGGCAGAAATGTCTAAAAAATCAACACGAAAAAACCCCGGGGGCGAACGCATATGACCCCCACCCCCGCGCCCCCGGGAAACGTGCGCGCGATTACGACCCCAAAACTAATGAACTAAACGCGATCCCCAAGTTTACGGGGGATCGCCTTCCCGAACGCACCGTTCCGCGCTTACTTATTCCCTTACAATCGTTTTTTGACTCTTTTCCAATATACTTTGATCACACAGCTTGAAGACATAAACAAATGCACAAGGAAAGTATGAACTAACAAAAGATTTTATTTATTTTCTCCTTCTTCTGCATTACATGATTTTTTACGAATGAGGGGGGAGGGGGCAGGGTCGCTGTCCTAGGCCTACAACTCCCCGGCCAGGATCTGATCCACCGGGGAGAGCTCTACCGCGACTCCCGCCGCCTCCTCGTACCCAGGCAGCATGAGGGCATAGTCCTCTAGAGCCTCGCTGGCGGGAAAGTCGATGATGTCAGTCAGGTCCACCCCGGTGTGCGCCTCCGCCATCGCTAGCCCGACAACCGCACCCCGGCAGACCGTGTGCACCACCGAGGCGTTGATGCAGACTTGCGCCATCTCGAGGCTTCTGAACGCTGCCGGTGGGAGCGTGGACGAGGTCGGCGACGGCCATCCCGGCGGCCGCCAAAGCCTCCAACTCCGCCAGCGACTCTGTGGGACGTGAAGAAAAACGCAGGCCAAAGGGGTCTCAGGGACGCCGGACAGAATAACAAAAACCCTTACCGGCATAATGGCGGTGTGCCTTCTCTCGCTGGCGGCGGATGGTGCGGTTCTCCTGCTCGAGCTCCATGACCACCACCTGAAGGGTGGTGAAGTGCTCGAGGACCTCCTCGAGAGAGAGCGGGGGAGCAGACAGCCCCGCCGCCACCGGAGGGGGAGCGGACGGCCCCACGGTCACTGGAGGAGAAGCGGGGACGTAGCCCACCGAAGAGATACGGCAGTATGGAGCCGCCGGCCTCCGGCGCCCCCCGACCACGCACGTTGCGGGCAGATGATGCCACGGACTCCTCAGAGCGAGCCCTCCTCGCCGGTACAGCCCTCTCCATAGCAGCAACGGTGGATGGGGGGGCAAGGAGTAAGGAGAAGGCAGGAGAGCAGAGGAGCGAGCGCAAGAGGGCGAGGCAAAAAGGCAAAGGCAGGGACGAAAAGAGGTCGAGCACCACGACCCCTTTTATAGAGGGCGTGGAGACCCCAAGGGTCGCTTCGACCGAGCAGCGGGAAGACCCCTCGCCTTCCCGCCCGACACCCCGTCCACCCACCACCGACCGTATTAATTCCATCACTGGGCTCGAAGCCACAGCGTCGTGCACACGCCTCCCCCAGATAAGTCCGGGCGTGGGCTCCAAAGCCCGCCTGGCCGATGCGTCCTGTTGGCTGCGCGACGGTCCAGGGGCACCATCATTTGCTAGGGGCGAACCGTCCAGCAACGCGTCCGAAACCGATGCGCACCACTACCCCAAAACGAACGCTTCAATCTCTACGGACGTGGCCCATGTCCCTAGAGACTCGGGGGCTACACCCAGCGGGTGCGCTCGCGTGCACCCACTGGAGAAGTTGGAGCGACCCTTCGATGGCAAGCCCCTGCAGGCGTGGACCCACACCTGCAAGGACTCGAGGGCTACTGTCGGGGCCAAACAACTGGTCTATTAGGCCCCCGGCTAAACAGAGCGAAGTGAACCATCATTAGAGCTCACATCCAGCCCAAAGAGGGCTAGATCTTGTGGGCCGTCACCCCGACGAGCCGTAAAAGGCCCACGGGACTACGACAAAGGCCCGCAAGCGGGCCGCGCCGCACAGCCCCTGGAATGAGGGCACGACCCCCAGGGCGCACAGCTCGCTCGACCCTTACGGGATAGGAGGGCTCCTGGGGTCGCGACCCAGGAGGCCGTGGTTCGCACGACCCTCTGTGGGCGCCTTCGCCTGGAAGCAATTGAGGCTTGCGTCCCACGCATGAACCACAACCCTGTGGCCTGCGCGACGGGTCAAACCATGTCCTCTCCGCCTGTGCCCCGTGCAAGGCATGGGCAGGGAGCATCTTGACCACACTGTATGTCAGTGCAGGGCGTGGACGCGAGTACTCGGTGGCACTGTTAGCCAGAGCAGGGCATGACCCGGTGTTTGACCGCACTGTTAGCCAAGAGCAAGGTGTGGCTCGGCGTCTAATCACCCTAATGGTTGGCAGTCCAGACAACCCATCCATCACGACCCACTCCCGTGCCGTACGACGCCATTAAGTCTGAGCCAATACAATAAGCACTCTAATCAACTGTTCAGCCTCTCCATCCACTGTAAAGGCATGGGCAGACACTCTGGCAACACGACCACACCGGCTGTTGACACCTCTTATTGTTATCTCTAGTAACGGCACTAAAAATGCTTGTGGGCATAGCATCGCTACTAGAACGCCAAGTTGTCATCCCCAGCAATAACACCAAGAGGTGTGGTATTAAATCATGCCACCATTTAGAATATAGAAATAGTATCCGCAAGCGCATAGATCAAATACCATTGTAGCATTTTACCAGGAGTATTTCAGGTATCGTTATTTATATTTTACCACTGGGAAACAATGGCTAAAGACATTGATAGTTCACCATCATGTATCTACTAACTAGTATACCAACTAGACCTAAGCAGGGGTAAGTGGTAAATGATAAGAGTTATGCATAATGTCACACACAAAGGAGAATCCTATAATATATGTATAGTCAACTAACTTGAGAGGCCAACGGGAGAGTTTAAGGTTCCTATGTACTTCTCTATTACTCGGGTTCTATTCTAGTTGACACCAGAGTGTAACTAATGCATGGATAAGTATAGCACACACAATAGCACTTCAGAGCAGCAGTACCTTTCCAACTCTCGAATAGATGAGAAAGAAGTAGTTGGGGAAGGCTGCCAAAAGCTCTACGAAACACCAATCATGACATGGTGGAATACAAAGGCCACATAGAGCTGTCACCCCTATAGGCTACCACAACTAACCGTAAGAATTGGGTGCAACCTCAGGTAACCTATAGTCTAGACACCATGCCTATACTATCGATTACTACTCTAGCCACACGTGATAACTAGAGCACCTAATACAGACGGAGATCCTATGCTAAGGTATGATAACTAGACTAACCATACAAATAAGGCATAGAAGTAAATAGAGAAGATAATTATATGAAAGCATAAGTCTTGCAAAGATAAGATACAGAGATATACCAGACCTCTAAGGCTCCATGACAAGATCCGGAACGAAGCCTCTCAACCCTAGCTCTCAAGATACTATAATATTACATTGAAGAGTCTAGCCCTAATCTCCCTGGTGTGTTGATCTCCATGAGAGTATGGTCCTCAAACGGACGCCTCTTGAATGGATCCCAACGAATAATAAATTAGGGTTTTAGGGGATATCCCCCCCAGGGTCTGGGGCTGCTTTTATAGGGAGGAGCGATTAACGTGAGCCTTTGGATCAAACCGACATTGGCGGACGGCTGAGATCAATCCTCAAAGGCGGTGGAGCAACCTGGGCGAAGCGGGCCGCCAGCGGGCTCTAGGACAGACCGGCCGGTCCCACCTGGTAGCCGCCGGGCCTCCCTTTCGGCGTGGTGTCTTCTGGTACCTGGTGTCTTCTGGTACCTTCTAGATCCTTCCTATATAGGTGCCACTTGCAGGTGCGATATCTTTTAATCCAGGACTTCAAATATAGCAAATGATATATCTGTTTCAATCATCTTGACGAGCCCGTTGCAATGGTGCATTCTAATTCATCATTTTAGATACTTTTATACTGTCATATTGATCAACTTTGATAGCTTTTCCAGTATGTTCCTGTAGAAACATAGATTCACTAAAACTTGTGGAACTGGTTAGATCAAAACTCTATACCTATGCTTTGTGGTTCATTTCATATCAAGTTTGATGATAATTGATGGGTTATAATTAACATTAGTGACCGTCAACACCGGTGACCGCTTCAGATCAGCATATACGACACAAGGAGGAAGGACGCCCTGACCCCAGGAAGGTAGACGAGCCATTCCACCATTGTCTTTCTTCTTTTTCTTTCTTTACATGGCATGCCCATACTTCTTCTATAGAATCGTGTAAGGCCACCCCCTCCCTTCATCGATAAAAGGGAGGGCAAGCCATTCTACAAACAAGGCCACTCAGACCACCAAAACCTATCGCACGCATCACCACACGCCACGATATTGGCACCACGCTCAATCAGAGACTTAGGAGCCCTTCCCTCTCTCAAACCATTTGTAACCCCTACTACGAACCGCCGCTAAGTAACACGACTCCTTCGAACTGGACGTAGGGCCTCTCACCTGAACCAGTATACCTTTCCATGTCCTCTTAGCGAACCATCCAAGCATAAACATGCATCTATAAATTTACTAGTTCGTGCTTTCACGAAACACCGACAAGTGTCTCCTTGCACTTGTAGCTCGGTGAACACCTATTCTTCAATGGATTATTCTGCTAAGTGAGTGTTCATTGTTCTAATATTATTAAGTCTCTTGTTTAGTTAAGTTTTACTCTTATTCGCTTGCGGGTTCATCGTTCATTCTTGGAGATGAATGCTTTAGTTAGAGGACTCCTGATAGGGACAGATGTTCCTGGCCATCACTAGAGTAGTAATCTGTAACATAGACGTGGTGTCTAAGTTATAGATTACCTTCGTTTGCTTGATAGCCCCATAGTTGAGGTGGTAGGTGGCATGTGGGGACAACCCTGTCCGTCCTTTGTAATCCACCATGTCCAGGTGTGAAGTAGGGCTATAGGCTAGAGTTGCTTAGTAGACTAGGTTAAGCTGGTGCCCTGAAGTAAGCGAGTAAAAGTAGAGTTTATCTGTTCATAGACAAAAAACCATAGGAATCCATCTTAACCTCTACAAACTTTACCCTTGTGTTTTCCTTGGATGAACTAGCTAGAAGAATACCTCCATTTTCTATGGAAATACGATACCCTGAATTCTTTCGAGTTAATTGCTACAATGGTAATTCAATGCGCTTCGGATTCATTCTGTTGATGGTAAGAAATACCAACGGTTGCCACCTCATAGACATCTTGGTGATTGAGACTCCGTTCAAGCATGCAAGAAGATTGTGCGATGCTCTGGAGATGCTTTGTTCATGGCTCTTGGGTTCATCCGCGCTTGATGAAGGGCGAAGGGGAACTCTAGTAGAAGCAAGATGTGGAGAGTGTCAAGTTGATTATTGGCCAGGTCAAGTCTAGTGCTCACGTTGGAGCCTACCTTACTTGAGGAGTGGTTTGAGCATGTGGGCTTTGGAATTAGTAGCAATGATAGGAAATCTTTCAACCTGTCTCAATTTGGAGTAGGTGGTGGGAAGCCACCCAATCTCGGGAGAAAAGCATCATGTCTTTTATTGTCTCCCATTTGGTGATCTTCCTAAATACTAACTCTTTACTTGCAATATGTGCTAGTGTAGTTGCTTATTAGTGTAGCTTGTAGTTAGTGTTTACCTTTCTCTTACTAGTATGTGAAGGATCTCCCTTGTGGTTGCTTGTGTTCTACTCCTCCATTCCAAAGTATAGGTCATTCCAACTTTCTTGGAGATTCAAAATATCTTAAGTTTGACTAAAATTATAGAGAGTTCTACCAAAATGTATGACATCAAATTGGTATACTATGAAAATGTAATTAATGAAGAATCTAGCGATACTTATTTATACCATAAATGTTATTGTTTAATTATTAAATTTGGCCAAAACTTGAGATGCTTTGACTCTCTAAGAAGTTGGATCATGACTTATAATTTGGGATGGAGGAAGTAGTCGCTTAGCGATTTGTGTGACCTTGCATAGTAGACCTGTATAGGTGAGCTCTCACTAGCTTGGCACCTTAGTTGTTATCTTGTTTAGTATCTTTGTAGGGTGCTTATGAACCTAGAGGGGGGAGGGTAAAGTCATGGCTAGAGCAACTCTGCATTTATATTGGCTAGCCATATGTTCGTATCTGTTAATGCCTACTGAATAATTCCGCAAGCGCACGGATACGTTGTAGCACTTCACCGGATAAGTATACCCAGTTTTAATATCGAACCCAAAGGAAGATGTGTGAGGGTCTTCTAAACTACACATAACCACCTGAGTAGCAAACAAGGCTGTAGAAGGTAGAGATATAGACGGGACAACTAAGGCTTCTAATTCAGGCTCAAGTAAGATATGATTAGGATGCTTTACTAGGGAATTGGATAGAGGAGCACAGGCAAAACAATAACCCAACTACCAATTATTCTCCTGCTCGGCCTACCGACGGGATAGTGGGATATATAAGATTCAATGGAGCTATAAAGTCACCTCCACGAGCTACCACCAAATCCGGACGATAGGGTACATCTACGAGTAATGAAGTCTAAGCACCACGCTTACACTACGAATACTACTCTAACCCGAGCTACAAGGATTAAAGTACTCAAAAGAGTCACAAACCAGTAAAACAAGATAAACAATGTTACTTACTTGAACTCAGAAGTCGATTCTGAAGTAATCTCAGATACATGCCATAGAGGTAGCACCGACAGGCCGATACTCCTCCAAAACTCTCTCTTTAACTCTATCTCTCTATCTCAGAAGAAATAGCTTCTAGAGGTATAGAACTAGCTCTCTCTTGGAATGCTAACTCGAGAGGTCATCCATTCAAGGGACACCTCTCGGGATCCTAATTAGGGTTTCTCGCTAAAGCTCTTCTTCTTCTAAATGGATCCCCTCCCTAGGGGGGTTGCCTCTCCTTTTATAGCCCTGGCGAATCAATGCGAGCCCTTGGATCAAACCGACATTGGCGGACGGTGGAGATCAATCCTCAAAGGCGGTGGAGTAAACTGGGCGAACCGGGCCACGACCGGGGCAAACCCCAGACCGGCCAGTCTGGCCTGGCTCCCGCTGGCCCTCCGCTTCGGTCCAGTGTCTTCTCATCCCTTCTAGAATGTTCCTCTGTAGCTGTGGCGTCCAATCTTGCATTCTATGTGGCGGTGTAGCTCAAAAGTGTGTCATTTCTAGTATTTACCTGCAAAACCATTGATTCACCAAAACTCATGGAATTCGTTAGTCAAAGCCCTACTTCTAGGTAGATGAATTGCCTTTATATCATTTTGGAAGGTTAGTTGATGGTTGGATTTGAACGTTAAGGACCGTCAACAACACCCCCACACTTAGGCTTTTACTCGTCCTCGAGAAAAGGTTGGATAACTTTACACATAACTCCAGACAAAGATATCAACATAAGCTCATTCCTGGTTATTCCTGCACTGCGATATTCAAAGTGTCTACCATACAACTTTGGGAAGTTGAAGAGTAGAATAGCTGAATAGATTACCTTTATCTCGTTGCCAAGTCCATCGGAGGTTTTTGCAAGATTTTTAAAATAAAACATAGCTTACCTGCTCCTCAATGTGGTACTCTCAAGTCACTCATTATATGTAGTATTTGTGGGTTCTCACTTAGGCATGAATGAGTGATTGCCTTTCCTTGCAACCTACCTCTACTAGGCTTATGTGGAGTTCAAAGGTTTGGCAAGGAATAGTATACTTACCTTACACGTCACTGAGTCAGCGTAAGAGTCCCAAGGAGAGAGGTGTCATACTCCTAGATCAAGATGTGCATGTGTGTGGAATATATGGTGGCTATCCTGATTCTACTATGCTCATGCTTTGAAGGATACATCTCTCTTACTTGAATTGGAGTGCTTGTAGACAACGGGCTATCATAAATTTTTCTTTTCTTTCTTTTCCAGAGAGCTAGGCATTTAAGTGCCTTTTGTTCTATTTAACATTTGGACCCTTGTCCATTCTTCTTTTTGAACTCTCTTTTTATTTTTCTTTTTGCATAGCCCATGTCTTCCTGTACAAAAACTTTTTGCAAGACAGAGATTTCTGGTAATATTAGAGCATGAGTGAATAAGATCCTACCAAAAGTCTTTTTAGGTGCGTACTCTCAGTGTAGGAGCAGCACATTTTCTATGTGGATGGAAAAGGTTGCACCTACCCCCAGTGTAGGGATAGTGCATATATGGAGTGTAAGTGGATCTTGATCTTGGGAGCATGATAAATCTCTACAACACGGGTCTCAAAAGCTGACAGAGTTCAGTGCAAGCCAAGCAACTTATGTAGAAAGTTCATGATCATGTATGGCTCTATAGGTATTTTAAAGACCACAGAGGGGTAGCATAGCTATTGTTTTTATGTTTTGAAATAAATGCTCCAATAACTTTAGGCATAGAAATTCAGGTTCTCATATTCTACTATCTCACACTTGTCAACAACTTAAGAGGCATGGGGTCCCTGTAAAGAGTTCCCAACAGCTGCAAGTGTTATAGGAGATGAATTATGTGATTCTTGCCTTAAGTTATGACTAAACTACTCATCCTTGAGGTGTAATCATGTTTCATTAAAAGGATATTCAATTAAGTTTAATGGTAATAAATGAGAGTGTTTTGGAGTATGTACCTGATTCCTGTTGCATGATTTTCCTTCCGAGTTCTTATGGGTTGTCTCCCCCACACTTGTTTCTTGTTTCTTTTTATGCACAACAAGGTGGAGACAAAAGCAAAGATATATCCAGAGAGAGATGATGACTCTAAAGACTCAACTTCTTTATTATCGATAGGCACATTTATTACACAATCAATGAATGGAATTAACTAAACAAACTAATTTTAACCAATCTAACTAACTAGCAAACTAATACTTTATTACATGTGTGCCTACTCATCTCTATCTCTAGTCCTTCTTCTCTAGCTCCCTGACCCTAGCCTTGAGTGCTTTGTTCTTACTACGAAGCCGCTCTTGGCTGACCTCTAAGTTCCCTACACGTTGCACAGTGGTCCCTATGACCTTTAGTGCATCGGACAGGGCTCGGGCCTGGAGATCTATCCTCGTTTCTAGGGTGGCCAAGGATAGGCGAGGTTGTTTTGGGGCTGGTGCAGTCCTCGCCTTCTTCTTCGGGGGCTCCAGATTGGCTCTTGGCGGTAGATTAAACTTCACATTGCTGGGGTCCACCCGCACACCATCCAGAGTCACTCGCTCCTTCTCGATAGTATACTTTGCACCGGTCACCATTCCAAACTTGGTGGTGACTCCTAGCAGCCTCTCCCCCTCTCTAAGAGGTAGTAGTTTAGTGCCTTGGGGGAGAGCAATGCTAGGTTGACCTGGCTGTCGAGGCTTATCACCCAGGAGCGGTCGATGGGCTGGTGGAGCAATGGCAGGCCTCTTGATAGCCTGGACATAGAAGGCCTCCTCCTTTGGAGCTCCTTGAGGTCGAGCTCGGTTTGGGCTTGCCATTTGGTAGAGAGATGGAGAGCAACCTTGCTATGGGTTGAGAGAGGAGAGCTCTTGGGATGAGAGGAGAATGACCCCAGGGGGTGTTTATATAGTCCTGGTAACTTGAGGTAGGGGGCATTCCATCCTAATCTATCCCGTGCATCTACCATGAATAGGGTGGGTGGATTTGCACCAAAGTGGAATATGGAAACTCTAACGGAACAAGCTTGGACCGAGAGGCTTCCGGACCGTGGGGCGGCGAGGAGAGACTCTTGGTCTAGTGTGGGACCGGCCGGTCCCACCCTGGCCCGATTTCTGGTGCCCTTCCGTGGGGTGCATTCTTGGCCCGTTATCTCTCTAATTTTTCTCCTGTCGTGGCCCAATTCGCGATGGAGTTCATATTTTTAATAAATTAGGGAAAAGCCAGAAAATAAATTTCATCTAATTCCTCAGGTGGTCTAGAAGGTTCTAGAAAAATCTTAAGGCATTGGCCATTTACCTTAAATAACGTACCTTCGTTGTTTTGAAGTGTCATTGCTTTGTGTGATGATGCATTTACCACCGTGAATGGTCCTTCCCACTTGCTCTGTAGTTTACCATGCCCGAATAATCTTACCCTGAGTTGAATAATAGCACTTTATCTCTGGGGCTGAAGCTCTTCTTCTTGATTCGCTTATCATGCCACCTTTTGGTCCTCTCCTTATATATCTTTGCATTATGATATGCCTTTTTCGCCATTCATCTAAGAGTTGCATCTTTTGAAAAGCCGGCTTCTAAATCCATGTTCCATTTCTTCATTGCCCAGTGAGCCTTGAACTCAAGCTCTACTAGCAAGTGACAGGTCTTTCCGTAGACAAGTTGATAAGGTGACATGCCAAGAGGTGTCTTGTATGCTGTTCGGTATGCCCATAATGCATCGGGTAGCTTTTCCTTCCAAACAGTTCCCATCTCATTGTTGTTTTTTTATAGAATGTTCTTGATTTGCTTATTGGAAGTTTCTACTTGGCCACTCGTTTGAGGATGGTCCTAGCTACGTAATGTTGGATCCCTTGCTTTGTCAAGTACTTGCGAAAGTCCTTGTCAATGAAGTGAGTTCCTCCATCACTGATCACCATCCTTGGAATACCGAATCTTGGAAATATTGTCTCATGAAACATCTTCTTAGAGTTTTTAGAATTTGCAGCTTTGCATGGCATGGGTTCTACCTAGTTTGAAACATAGTCAACTGCCACCAGAATGTACTCATAGTTGCCGGATTTTAAAAACGGTCCCATGTAATCAATTCCCCAGACATCAAAAAGCTCTATCTGAAGATTGTTGGTGAGTGGCATGGCATCTCTCGAGTTGATATTGCCGTGCCTCTGACATGCTCCACATCTTCGGATGAAGTTCTTAGTGTCTTCATACATGGTTGGCCAAAAGAATCCACTTTGCCAAATCTTTGCATGAGTTCGGAACGCTCCATAATGACCTTCCATATGGTGATGAGTGACATCTTTCAATAATCCATAGTCCTTCCTCGGTGGGTACACATCTTCGGAGTAATCCATCAGAGCACACTCGGAAGAGGTAAGGATCATCCCATATGTGTAGACGGCTTTCATAGACGAGCTTTCTCCTATTTGCCCCTGGTGGTACATATCCTGCAACCATAAAATTGACAATATTCGCGTACCAGGGATCTAATCTGGAGATAGCGTAGAGTGTGTCGTCTCGAAGGGAGTCATTGATTGGTAGTTCCTGCATATTCTTAAACTGCATTCTAGACAAGTGATCGGCAACAGGATTTTCTACCCCCCTTTTATCTTTTATTTCTAAGTCAAATTCTTGGAGTAGCAAAATCCATCTTATGAGTCATAGTTTAGCATCTTTCTTAGTGAGCAGGTATTTAAGCGCAGCATGATCAATATAAACAATTACCTTTGCTCCTACTAAGTAAGATCTAAATTTGTCTATAGCAAAAACAACAGCCAGAAGCTCTTTTTTAGTAGTTGCATAATTAAGGTGAGGTCCTATCAAAGTTTTGCTAGCGTATGCAATTGCGTGATGCTTCTTATCTTTAGTTTGTCCCAAAACTGCCCCCACAGTATAATCACTTGCATCACACATCAATTCAAAAGGCAGTGACCAATCAGGGGGTTGGATGATTGGTGCAGAGACGAGCGCCCTCTTAAGAGTTTCAAAAGCTTTTAAACATGCGTCATCAAATTCAAAGGAGACATCCTTAGCTAGCAGGTTTGTGAGAGGTCTAGCAATGTATGAAGAGTTATGTATGAACCATCTATAAAAACCTGCATGACCTAGGAAGCTTTAAATTCCTTTAACATTAATGGGAGGAGGTAGTTGTTCAATCACTTTAATTTTAGCTCTGTCTACCTCTATCCCTCTTTCGGACACTAAATGTCCAAGCACTATTCCTTCTCTAACCATGAAATAATATTTTTCCCAATTAAGGACTAAGTGCTTTTCCTCACATCTTTGCAAAACCTTATCTAAGTTTTCAAGGCATTTATCAAAAGTTTTTCCATATACAGAAAAGTCATCCATGAAAACTTCCATTATCACTTCAATCATATCAGAAAATATAGACATCATGCATCTTTGAAATGAAGCTGGAGCATTACATAGTCCAAAAGACATTCTACGGTAGGCATAAGTTCCGTATGGACATGTAAAGGTGGTTTTGTTCTGGTCATCTGGATGGATCGGTATCTGGGGGTATCCCAAATACCCATCAAGAAAACAGAAGAAAGAGTGATTTGCCAACCTCTCCAACATCTCACCAATGAAGGAAAGTGGAAAATAATCTTTCTTTGTTGCCTTGTTAAGCTTTCGGTAATCAATACACATCCGCCATCCAGTGATGGTTCTTTGTGGGATTAATTCATTCTTATCATTTCTAACAACTGTCATGCCTCCCTTCTTAGGCACAACCTGCATAGGGCTTACCCATTCGCTGTATGGCACATGATATATGATCCTGGCGTGTAACAGTTTCAAGACCTCTTTCTTAACAACCTCTCTCATCGCATTATTCAATCTACGTTGTGGTTCTCTAGAAGGTGTTATCTCAGGGTCTATAGGAATGCGATGGGTGCAAAGAACAGGACTGATTCCTTTAAGATCTTGGAGTGAATAGCCAAAAGCAGATCTATGCTTCTCTAGGACTGTAATCAATCGGAAGGTTTCCTCCTCGAAGAGTTTATCACTTATAATCACAGGAGATTCTCGATCATTATTTAGAAAAGCATATTTAAGACCAGAAGGTAAGGGTTTGAGTTCTATGGGAGGCTTAGGTGGTTCCTCAAACTCATCTAGAGGGTCAGGTTCTAGTGTACTATCTCCTTTCTCATCTAGTGGTTCGGAATCATCTTCGGAATCTGGTTCAAGAAGAGATTCAAAGGTTGTCTCTAAGACTTCTTCCATAGGATCAGGCTCAGGAAGTGGCTCCGTCTCATTATTGAGAGCATGAGTTATAGACATAGGCAAATTAAAATTCTTCCCAAGGCTAATGTTTAGATTCCTCCGTTTTGTCCTTCTTGCAAAAGTCTCTCTATAGGCTGTCCAATCAATACGTTAAACTCTATGACATCAAAGATATAAAAGCTCAAATGAACTCTTATCCCTTTGACATGAATAGGTAAGACATAGAGGATTCCCAAACTTAGGAGAATGCGGCCTAAAGGACTTTTCAAAAACTTTGTTGTTGGGGTTAAGAGTATGTCTTTTAAAAGATCTTGAGCATATGTTGCAGACATGATGTTAACTCCCACAACAGGATTGTATAATGCTTTGAAAGAACCCTTGTGGATTTGGCAAGGTATGGTGATTGACGTGAAGTCAACTTGGATGATATCAGAGAAAAGCTCTGACTCTTCCAACCAATCATTGCTTATAATCGACACAAGCTCTTTAGCATTTTGCTTTAGGAAAGCCTCATCAGAAGGATCTAAGACTTCTTCACTACGTGATGATTTCTTAGGCTTCTGTGGTCTCCTAATGGTGTAGTAATTCGAGGTGTCTCCATAATCGGTGAATATATCATCCTCGATCTCGAGCATGAAGTCTGGAAGTGGAATCTCTTCCTCCTCCTGTGGTTCAGGCTCGTTGATAGTTGTAGGTTGGGATGTGGTAGGTATGGATTCCCTATCAACTATCAAATCCTCTTCCTCTACTGGCTTCTTTAAAGGTGTTTCATTTTCGTGAATCTTTGTAAGGACATCTCTCGCAACATCGGGAGTGATATGCAAGAATGATCCTCCAAAAGCAATGTTGAGGAATATTAAAGTTTTCTATTTAGACCCTTATAGAAATGTTGAAGTAGAACGGGGTCTGGTATGGATAGACTAGGTCCAGAATGAGTAAGATCGTTAAAGTGTTCCCAGGCTTCAGTTAGAGTCTCCTTCCCTTGTCTAAAGGATAAAACTTCTAAGCGAAGGTCTACTACCTTAGAGATAGGATAGAATTGGAGGCAAAATTCAGCACACAATGCTCTCCAGTCACCTTTAACACTCTCAACGTGAAGATCATACCAATGTCTAGCTTCTCTAGTCAAAGAGAATGGAAAAAGCTTCCATCGGATAGTCTCATCGGACATATCCTTAATTCGCAAGCACGCACAGGTTTGCTCGAATTCATTAAGGTGAGAATAAGGGCTAGCATTATCTTCTCCTGAGAAAGATTGGTTTCTAACCATGTCTATTAAACACGGGCGTAGCTTATAGTCAGAGGCTAGGATAGGCTTTAAGGACGGCTCTGGCTCTATGCGTAGGCTCATAAAGTTATATTTATAGATAGGCGTGGAATTAAGTTGATCCATTGAAGGATAGAAAAGGTAAAGAGAAATGGAAAAGGTAAAGAGTGATAGTATACAAATAAAAGATAAGATTATGATACAGGTTAAGATAAGTTCAGAGTGATCTCAGCGACGTCTTCTCCAACAACGGTGCCAGAAATGCTTGTTGGTATTTGTTAATGGCTACTGAATAATTCCGCAAGTGCACGGATATGTTATAACATTTCACCGGATAAGTATACCCAATTTTAATATCGAACCCAAAGAAAGATGTGTGAAGGTCTTCTAAACTACACTTAACCACCTGAGTAGCAAACAAGGCTGTAGAAGGTAGGGATATAGAGGGGACAACTAAGGCTTCTAATTTAGGCTCAAGTAAGATATGATTAGGATGCTTTACTAGGGAATTGGATAGAGGAGCACAGGCAAAACTGTAACCCGACTACCAATTATTCTCCTGCTCGGCCTACCGACGGGATAGTGGGATATATAAGATTCAATGGAGCCATAAAGTCACCTCCATGAGCTACCACCAAATCCGGATAATAGGGTACGTCTACGAGTAACGAAGTCTAAGCACCACGCTTACACTACGAATACTACTCTAACCCAAGAGCTACAAGGATTAAAGTACTTAAAAGAGTCGCAAACCAGTAAAACAAGATAAACAATGTTACTTACTTGAACTCAGAAGTCGATTCTACAGTAATCTCAGATACAAGCCGTAGAGGTAGCACCGACAGGCCGATACTCCTCCAAAACTCTCTCTTTAACTCTATCTCTCTATCTCAGAAGAACTAGCTTCTAGAGGCATAGAACTAGCTCTCTCTTGGAATGCTAACTCGAGAGGTCATCCATTGAAGGGACACCTCCCGGGATCCTAATTACGGTTTCTCGCTAAAGCTCTTCTTCTTCTAAATGGATCCTCCTCCCTAGGGGGGTTGTCTCTCCTTTTATAGCCCTAGCGAATCAATGCGAGCCCTTGGATCAAACCGACATTGGTGGACGGTGGAGATCAATCCTCAAAGGCGGTGGAGTAAACCGGGCGAACCGGGCCGCGACCGGGGCAAACCCCAGACCGGCCGGTCTAGGGCCAGACCGGTCGGTCTGGCCTGGCTCCCGCTGGCCCTCCGCTTCTATCTAGTGTCTTCTCGTCCCTTCTGGAATGTTCCTGTGTAGCCGTGGCGTCCAATCTTGCATTCTATGTTGCGGTGTAGCTCAAAAGTTTGTCATTTCCAGTATTTACCTGCAAAACCATTGATTCACCAAAACTCGTGGAATTCGTTAGTCAAAGCCCTACTTCTAGGTAGATGAATTGCTTTTATATCATTTTGGAAGGTTAGTTGACGGTTGGATTTGAACGTTAAGGACCGTCAACACCATAGAAATGAGATTTTAAAATACTATTCATCCACCCCCTCTAGTTGGCCTTGTTGACCTAACACTTGTTCATGTATCGTCCATTGTGGTCAATCATGATTTTTAACTTATGTATCATAGGCAATCATGTAGGGGCAGAAGTGAGTGAGGAGGTGAGTCTTGAGCTCGAGACAAAGTTCATTGTTGAAGCCTATTGAGCTCTATCCTGATTCTCAAGGTAGGCACCTAAGAATCCTTAAACCTTTATAATACATAATATGCATGACTATGTGCTATGTATCCTTCCATGCGTTAGTTTTTTATATTGCCATGACCTAGAGGCGACCCTTCATGATCCATGTTGTGAAGTGTTGTTTGTTTAATTCCTAGAACGTAATATCGGTTAGCATGCTCAATCACGCTCAAATACGAGTACATGGCAAGGTCAGTGCTTACTAGTACTTTCTTGTGACTATGTAGGAATTAATGAATATATATATATATATATATATATATATATATATATATATATATATATATGAGGAAAGAGCTAAATTTTGAACAAGATGATGAATGTTTACAGAGGGTCAGTGAACAACAAGATGGCATCTTGGGTGACGGTAAAGTTGCTTGACCTAGTTAAGAACCAAGTTTTATTGCATCAAATTTGAGAATCCTTCTATACCTACCATATGTCATGTATGAGTGTGATAATCCAAATAACATGTTGTGACAGGGTAATCTGATGGATTCAGTGGGATGACGAGAGTAGCCAGTAATAAGCCATTATGTACATTATGACCACTCACTAGTCGATTTGGCCAAATATGAGAACATGCTTGTCCACAATAAGTTACCCTTGTAGACAGAGTGGGTGGTGGTCTTGTGCTAGTATGGGAAAAAATGTACTACACTTCTTGCTTGTTGATATTCGAAATGTGGTGCTCTTATGAGTGAACTCTATACTTTTTTTTATTCTCCATGTAGAGTTGTCGTGTGTGATGACTCGTGGAATATAGAGTTATGCCTCATGCTATGTTGTTGTGGGAATCTATTTATTAAGGACTCCTTTGGAATGGAGGTGAAACAAAGGAAAAGCATGGGATTAAGATTCCGTAGGATTTAAATACTGTAGCAGTTTTTGTTTAATAGGAATTTCAAAGGAAACTTTCTTTTCCCTTGAATACATAGGAAAACCATAGGAAAGAAATAATCTACTTGGACCTCATCACAAGGACCAAGAGAAACAATGAATTTATGGGACTAGCTTATGTCTAATCATGAGAGTGGAATAGTAAATTAGGTTGATTAAGAAAGCAATCACTGTTTACTCCTAAAAATCCATTAAGATTCCAACATTTTTCTTTTGTCTATCCAAACACCAAAGAGTGAAAATTTTCTATGTTTTCTATTCCTTTGTTTTGCACTTTCATCCTATCCTGTTTCTATATTTTTTTCCTATGTTTACCATTCCTACAATTCAAAGGAGGCCTAAATGTCACGGTGGAAATCGCGTTAGTCAATCTTTCTCAAGTTTGACTAAGTTTGTAGAAAATATTAGCTGAATAAACTTATTATGAAACTAGATTCAACGATCTATATAATGATACTAATTATATACTAAAATAATATATTTATTTTATATATTTGATCAAAGTTAAGTGTGTTTGACTAAAGTAAAAATAATAGATAAAAAGGGACAGATGGAGTATAATATATAGGATAAATCTTATGTTCATTTTCATTGTGCACACAAAATGACTTTCATGCAATTTCATTGATCACACAAAATGTCTTTCGTGCAATTTTAGCATCTTCTTATATTATCATTAGGTGGTGGTACCGTAATAAATGGTAGATTTATTTAAGCCCAACTTGGCTAATTCTGAGCTGGAGTGCTGCTGGACAGGATCTGCTAACGTAAATTTCGTTTATTTTTTGCCTTGTATTTTTAGGATGATGACTTTCTATAACTGAGCTGATGGAAAATCAGTGTGATTCGTCCAGGGATAACGGCATCCTCTGGAACTCTTTCTCTGTGAACTGGATCTCGGTCGTCCCGGATCGAGACCCTATAAAAACGCGCGGTGCCTGACCAGAAACGCACCAGGAATCCCGGCCGTGCGTCAAACAGAGGCGGGCACTTCGCACAGAGTGGTTGCACGCGCGCCGAGTCAAGCACGGCAATCATCGTCGACGCACCCGCTGGCGCCGCGGCGCGGCCGCTATGGAGCAGTACGCGGAGACGGCCAACGAGAGGGCGCAGGAGGACAAGATGAAGAACGCCAGCATCGACGACTGGTTGCCCATCACGTCGTCGCGCACGGCCAAGTGGTACTACTCGGCGTTCCACAACGTCACGGCCATGGTCGGCGCCGGCGTGCTCGGCCTGCCCTTCGCCATGTCGCAGCTCGGATGGTACGCACGTACGCACGCGTATACTCCGATCCAATCATCCTACGTACATTCATGATTCGGTGTTGAACACGACGGACGGTTATGGATATGGATGTAGGGGCTTGGGCACGGTGGTGATCGTGATGTCGTTCGTGATCACACTGTACACACTGTGGCAGATGGTGGAGATGCACGAGATGATCCCCGGAAAGCGCTTCGACCGCTACCACGAGCTCGGGCAGCATGCGTTCGGCGAGCGGCTTGGGCTCTGGATCATCGTGCCCCAGCAGCTCATCGTCGAGGTCGGCACCGACATCGTGTACATGGTCACCGGCGGGCAGTGCCTGCGCAAGTTCCACGACCTCGTCTGCAGGGGCCGCTGCAAGGTCATCCGCCTCACCTACTGGATCATCATCTTCGGCTCCGTCCACTTCCCGCTGTCCCAGTTCCCCAACTTCAACTCCATCTCCGCCGTGTCCGCCGCGGCGGCGGTCATGTCGCTCACCTATTCCATGGTCGCCTTCGTCACGTCGGTGATCAAGGGCGCCGACGAGGCCACGGCGGGCGCCATCGTCGACTACGGGCTCAGGGCGACCACGACGTCAGGCCGGGTGTTCGGCGTGCTCAACGCGCTGGGAGCCGTGGCGTTCGCGTACGCGGGTCACAACGTGGTGCTGGAGATCCAGGCCACCATCCCGTCCACCCCGGAGAAGCCGTCCAAGAATCCCATGTGGCTGGGCGTCGTCGTGGCCTACGCCATCGTCGCGCTCTGCTACTTTTCCGTCGCCTTCGCCGGCTACTACGCTTTCGGGAACTCCGTGGAGCCCAACGTGCTCATCTCCCTCAAGAAAAGCCGCGGTGGCTCATCGCCGCCGCCAACCTCATGGTCGTCGTCCACGTCGTCGGCAGCTACCAGGTGTACGCCATGCCGGTGTTCGACATGATCGAGACCCTGCTCGTCAAGAAGCACAAGTTCACCCCGGGAATCCGCCTGCGCTTGATCGCTCGCTCCGCCTATGTGGGTGAGTCGGTGTTGAACACATGAACAGAACGCCACATGCATGATTCCGTTTTTGACAACTTCGCTCATAGTTAACTTGCTTGATCAAGATTGACGGCGAAGATTAGGCATCCCTGGCTCTATCTTTATATGACTGGACTGTTGTATGCAGCGGCCACCATGTTTGTGGGAATGACCTTCCCGTTCTTCGACGGCCTGCTCGGCTTCTTCGGCGGCTTCGGGTTCGCTCCCACGACATACTATGTATGTACTGTACTACATCACCAAGCTTTCACTCTATAGGTTCTTCTTTCTTGATTGTTAACTGGACTAGGTGCAGAGATCGACGTGATCCAGATGTTTTACTGATCTGTCTAATTCCATGATGTGCCTGATGTGTGCAGATCCCTTGCATCATCTGGCTCATGCTGCGCAAGCCGAAGAAATACAGCCAGTCATGGTTCATCAACACTGTAAGTTCAGTTCACACCGATTGACCATTTCTTAAGATCTGTTCAGGTTCTTACGATATTCGATGCCTGGTGTTTTTGTTAATTTGGGCAGATCTGCATCGTGATCGGAGTGCTGCTGACCCTCATCTCCCCCATCGGAGGCCTGCGGCAGATCATTCTTGACGCCAAGAGCTTCAAGCTGTACTCCTGAGCATCCAAGCATCCAGAACGTAGGAACGAAAGAGAGATCAGAAAAGGCTGTGCTTTTGTCTCATTTTCCTTTTATCTGATCATGAGACGCGCAATCTGTTAAAATTCATGTTTTCAATATTATGTCATCGCCGTTTATATATCCAAAACTGGACTATTGTATCTAATTTTATATCTATATAATTAGCAAACATAGCCATGAAGATTTATTTAATAATCATGTCATCCAATTCAAATACATCAAGGAATCTGATTCTGTATTGTCAATGGATACATGAGCGCACATGCTTTTAACTCATATGAGCACAGATTATGAGTTCAGGTCACGTATGGAACAGAGAAGGATGTGACATTATTATGGAAAGTAAAATAAAAAGGTAAGTGCTAAATTCCAAATGTTTGAAAAGGCAACAATAGTGTTGCTTTCAATTGATTATTATATCAAGCCATCCTGTCTAGATCCTATATGCTGATACATCATCTTCATCCTCCATCTCTCTTGTCACCCCGAGATGCAGGCCATGCCCCATCTTTGGTAGCCTCCCGAACACCATGTCCCTTCTCTAACCGATGTCTTCCTCTCCTCACGGGTGATGGGCCCTCCTGTGGCTACTGTCCCTAAACAATGCTTACCTTTCCTTTGCAACACTGTTTTTGATCCCTAATTTGTCACTATTCACGGCTACTGCCCACCAATCACTATGCGCGTGCACTAGAGCCTCCTCCTAGTATCTATGATGTATGAAAAACTCGATTCACTGAAAGGAGTGGGTGCGGCTAGGCTTGGATATATGGTAGCTGCTTGGGTTTGATAGGTGGCCTTGAGGTCAGAAGAGGTCTGAGAGATGATGTTTCTCTGTGTGTTCTTAGGACCTGTTTGGGTACGTAGGGTTAATCATTAGTCCTAGCTAGCTAGCCTATCTAAACAAGGTACTAATAAGTGGGTTGATTTTTTAGCCAAACCACTAAATATGTCAACCAAATTGGGGCATATCTGGATCCAATCCAACTAAACATTACCGCATATGATATCTGGATCCAATCCAACTAAACACTACAGAAAGTTTAATCATGGCCAGGATTACCGCCGGTTCATAACCTGAAGAGCCCCTTCTAGTTGATCAATCAGCTATGATATATGTTTTCATAGCTGGCCCGCATATGATTTAGTAGTGAACTCAGTACCAGTTGCCACATTGTATGTTGAATCGGCAATGTAACCATTTACATTGCTGGCTACCTATCACTACTACATCAAATTTAACCGAAATGGTCGAAAATGATTAACCGAGGCGGGCTTTCTGTCCGCCTCCCACAAATGGTCACAGTTAATCGAGGATTAACTGCGGCGGTCAGATTGCCCGCCTCGGTTAATCAAGTAAAGAAAGCAAAAAAATAGTGGACAAGCCCAGCGAGCCCATCCATGGGCCCGCTGAGCCCATCCACGACCCGTCGCCGCCGCCAGCTGCACGTTCACGCCGCTGCCGCCGTCGTCGCAGATCCAGTCGTCCTCCCCTGGATCCACCGCCTGGGGATGCCGCGACCCTAGATCTGCCGCCAGGGGCGGCACCATCGCTGCCACCGTGGGACCCAGCCGTGGTAGGATCCATCGGGGCGCGTGGACTCTGGATGGAGGCACCGGAGAGGTCTGCTCACTGGATCCATGGAGGAGGAGCGCCACCGCGACCTGCGTGGGGTCGCGCGCCACCGCGCTAGATCTTGGAGGGAGCCGCCACGCTAGATCTAGGAGGGAGGGATGGGCGCGGCGCTACAGCCGCCGCCGTGCTCCTGCGCTCGCGGTCGCCCTGCTACCGGGCTGCGAGCCGCCGCGCCCTCGGCCGTCGGGCCGCGAGCCGCCGCGCCCTCGGCCGCCGGCCCACGCGCCGCGCACCGCCGCGCCATGGGCCGCCAGGCCGCGTGCCCCGTGCCGCCGCGTCCTCGGGTGCCGGCCTGCGTGCCGCCGCGCCATGGGACGCCGCGCCGCGCGTCGCTCTGCTGCCCGAGCTCGCCACGCGTGCCGGCGCATCTTCCCCAGCAGCCACGCGCCACCCTGCCGCAAGCCGGTCCGCCGCTAGCCGGTCGTGGAGAGAGGTGAAGAGAGGGAGAGAAGATGGGAGAGAGTGGACGGGAGAGAGAGTGCACGGGAAAGAATGAAGCCCTAACTCTCAGTTATATACTCCAAGAGTGATATCGGGTCTAATGGGCTGTTTGGGCTCCGAGCTGGGCTAGTATTTTTTAAGACGGGCCTTATAACGTGCCCGCCTCAGTTAATTGATTTTGCAAGGTAGTAGTTTGTAACCGCCACGGTTAATAAAAAAAGACCGCTTTGGTTAATAGTAGGCATTAACCGAGACGGTTGCAATTTGTGCCCGCCTCGGAGGCCCATTTTCAAAGGTCGCGGTAAAGATTTTTTGTAGTAGTGTATGTAATGTGTGACGCACATCTAGATCGGCGGAGACAAGAAGTCTAACCCTGATTTGAAAATGGAAGTACGAAAATCCATTTGAGTCATTGGTGATTGCTAGTTTCACCTCCAGTCCGTCCTTATGTTGAGTTTGTTTGCAAATTGATGAATTCCTCAATTGCACACAGTATGTTACAGTGGTTTTACAACTTCCATTACCATTTCATCCAGTGCGCACAGTACATTATAGTGGTGTGCTGCCTTTTTTTGTCTACAATTTGGTTTATTCGTCTACTGCGCATATTACGTTACTAGATAGGATGATGTATAGGAACAATGGGAACTAATGCACTTAGTTCATGAAGGGTGTTTGACTGTCTGCAGTTATTGATGCAAAGCGAGCTGAGTGTGTCACATATTATTAAGTTCCATTTCATTTGCTTTCAACCTATCTATACTCAACGAATCTCATTTTGACCCTTAATTGCAACGCTGAACCCTGACCTAGTCCGGGCGCCTCCACCTCCCTATTGTCTGGCCGCTCAGCCTACCCTGAGCCCCTTCTAGCACCGAAGTTGGGGAAGAAGAGGCGGAGAGGCCGGAGATGGAGAAGAATGAGAGGGAGAGGGAGAGGAACACTCAAGTGTCATTTAGCATTTCCCAATAACAAATTTTGAGGCAAATTTTGTTCAAAGATCACACCTATTAAAATAATTATTATGTCAAACATGGAATTGAAGTAAATATGTCACTAATCCAATAATATATGGAGTATCATTTTAGACTCATGGTTCTTTCTTGCCAGAGATCACACCTATTAAAATAATTATTATTTCGATTCACATGGTGCGAGAGAAAGACATATGAATAGACCATATTGCCCTTAGGGTCTTCTACCTCTAGCTCTGCCCTGCTCTCTCTACTACCTCAGCTGTGGGTCGCGGCTCCCCAGACTCTACGGCACGTGGACCCTACCTAGAGGCCCATTGTGGCCAGTGGTCTCCGCGCCGTGGCTCACGCGGCGTCCAACCCCACGATCTGCGGCCACGCGTGGCTGGCGGCCGTTGAGTTTGTCCTCAGGCAGACCCCTGAGGCCAAACAGTGACGATGGCTGGAACTGTGGCCGATGAGCAGCCCTGCGCCCGCGGCTCGCTGCCTCCGTCGGTCGGAGCCCGCGGCCAGGCTGTCGGCAAATACCCTAGAAATCTACCATTATTTGTTATTGAAGGAAACAGGAAGATGCACTGGTTCCATGGTCTAGCGGTTAGGACATTGGACTCTGAATCCAGTAACCCGAGTTCAAATCTCGGTGGAACCTTTTTTACATTTTTGCTCCTTTTGTCTTTTAATTATTTTTTTCCAACCACTCGAGTGAACACGGTCATGTTGCAACATGCAAAGAGGACCTGACTGACTGGCACATGCAGCGGCAGATGAGATACATTGCGGCCTATTCCATATCCTCTTCAATCCATAGTAAATGAATGGCATGTAAAAGTTTTGTTTTTGCCAGAACATGTAAAAGAGTCGTTGATTCCCTGATCTGCACAAATATAGCCGGTTCAAATCTTGCTGGAACCGGCCTTTCGAAAAAGAAATAAATCTTGCCAGAACCTGTTTATGTGACTCCAACCGCACAGATTTTGTTGGACCAAATTCTCCTTGAACTCAACATTTCAGTGACCTAGCTGCGTTATTTTTTAAAAAAAAACTGTTGAACTTGCCAGCCGGATAAAGGACCTCCTGACCCTACCATTTTCCGCAGTCTAAGGAGCTCATTTCACCTTTTATTTTCATTCATCCATCACGGTGACGAGAATAAATAGATAAAAAGCTCAGCATACATTATTTCAATGGGAAAATGCAGGAAATCTCACAAAAACACACTGAACTTTTCAAGACAACCACAATAGTTGAGTTTTATCAACGAGCTTTGCATAACTGCAATTTTGTTTCATAGAATTTGCTATTTCAGGACTACCACGTGTTTGTAGACATGTATTCCCACCGCAGCAGGGTTTAAAACTGTGCTTCAGAGCCATATCATCATGGGTGTAATTCAATTCGGACATCAAAAATGCCTTCTACAATGGATTTTGATAGCATAAATTTGGGGCACTGAAAATAATCAGCAACATTGTTCCAGTAAATTCTCCACTAGTACTTACAGTAAATACTCCACAAGGAGAAAGAACTGATGCATATTCTTTCACTCTGACAAGTAAACAATTATAATATACTTCTCGTGATCTGACATTATTTCCTCCACACACACAGTAAAACGGGCACAGTGATGAGCATCATCACAGAACTCAGGTCCAAGATGAACCTGGGGCCCGAGCAGTCTAGCACAAATCTACAATACAGTACAATACACAAAATTGCTAAACAGATAGACAAAGTGGGAGCAAAGATGATATGTAAATAGTTGTACATGGACAACCTAAATGATTAGGTGCTAGTGTGGACCACATCAGCAAAATTAGACTATCATGCTAGGCTGCCGTCTTCATGTAACAGGAATACAACGACAGCAGCCAACAGCACTAGAAATGCCACAAAAGTACATTTCCGGCTTAGTAGTGATGGCTTTATGGTGCGTACTGTCTCATGGATGTCATCAGATGTGGAATCATCCTCCGAAGTGGAAACATCCTGTGATATACTCTGAGTCTTAACTTCATCATTATCAATAGAATGTGATGGTTTCTCCACCTACATACACATGCAAAAAGTTGTGTTCAAATGTGCGAAGAGTTTAAATAATTCTGGAATCTAGCTAAGTTCAGATAGCACATGCGACAATTTCAAATGTGCAAAGAGTTTCTTAGCAATGGGGATCCAAGATGAACGTGTGTTAGAAAGTCAAATCTACATATATACTCACAAGTATCTCTTTCTTACGAATATGTTTAATGTTTTAACATTAAATCAGATGGATGTAGCAACAAGCATACATGTATATGCAGACAAATTTAAACAACTAACCACTCTGACTGCAGTGGCTGAGGTCTCAAAAAGAAAAAATAAAAGGTTGCTGAACTACAGTGATTCGTTCATTTGAAAAAAAAATATATATAACAAAAAAGTTCAGCAAGCCTATGTGTTGGTTGGTGGCAGAGTCACTGCTAAAGAACTTTTCAATTTTCATACATGCAGTAAGCATTTAAACCAATACTTCAGCAAGGGTAGAAATAAATTGAATTACCAGCATTTTGCAAATAAATGTGTGGATTTGTCTAGACAAAGTACCAAGGGAGCATAATCTAGTTAGCCAAAGCCCAACTCTGCTTAATAATTTAACAATGGTGTATGCAAATAATTTGACAATCCAACGACTACCAAACTTAATCTCTTGTATTCTATTTGGAAGGAGGTAAGAATCAAAGACATTACCACGGTTTGTAATGGCAAAGAATCTGGACATATTTCCTCAGCCTTTTGAGTTGACTTAAATTCAGTACCATTGGAAGTAGCCTTTTTGCTCATTTGTATGCTACCATTGATATCCTCTTTACATTTTGTAACCAACAACTTGTTCTTCTTTGTTAACTTAGCAATCTGCAACCATCAGTAAGAACCAAAACAGTATATTACTGCAACAATAATATAAGATCCAAATAATCAATCACACAAATAGTTTCAAAATACATATTCATGGATTCAATCTAGATCACAAAAACAATTTCAAGAAGCTAGCCAAAAAACCATATTGGCATACAATGCTTAATGTATCATAAGTTCATAACCAATTATACAATAGAACACATTCAATAGAATACAGAGAACTGGCACACTATAGCTGGAAAGTGAACTTTTCAATTTAACCACCTGAATAAATGCTGCTTATGGCACCTTGCAGAATATACTTTTTACTGTGTTAACTAAAGTAAATTAAAGTAAAACATAAACTCAGAAACTTGTGTTCAAAAGTAGTCTCCCTCAAAGCACGGTATACAATAACATTACAAGCCCACATCTGATAATTCTCCAGCAAAATGTTTATGAAGTGATACTAAATTGATAATTTCGAGATCGTGTGTTGTTTACATGGAGCAGCTTGGACAGCATTTACCAACCAATGTCCAAGTCATGGGCTCTCAGTGATACTAAAAGAATCAAACACTTCTACGGATACTTAGTATTCACAGTCCTGTCCAAATATGCCATAGCCTACCAAATGCAGTTCTGAAAACCATTCTTACCTAGTTACCTTCCTACTGAACCTATTGTTTCTAAATCCACAATAGACTTAGCCTCTGAATTAGGAATCCACAAGATAAATCCATACAAAATCCAGCACATAGAATTAAAATTTTGAGCACAAGAATGATTTCGAAACAGATTCTAAACAATACTAACACAATATACAGGTGTGTATATAGAAACAAGAATAAAAATAATAGCTGTAAATTTTTCCTGGAAATGTGTGTGCACATACCTGAAAATGAAGTCGTTCTCTTTCCAGTGCCAATTTTCTGACCAAATCAGTAATAATTTTAGTTCTCACACAAATGTCCTTGGCAGTGGACACCTTCGCATGGTTGGCTTCACGTAACTTGTTCTCTAGACTTTCTACTCGACCTCTTAGAAATGCTAGCTCTTCACTAAGTTCTAAATTTGTGTCAGTTAACAGTGTGCACTTTGATTCAGCACTCTCCGCTCTGGTTTCAGCTTTTGAAACTTTGCCCTTCAGATCTTCGATAATATGTTCCATATCAGACATCGTACATTTCATCATACCTTGCTGTTCAACAATGGCATCAACTGCTGCCTGTGCATGCTCTAACTGGGTATTTGACTCTGTAAGTTTCTTCTCCAAAAGATTGGCCTTATCTGACTTCTCGCTTTTAAGGGCATCTAGTTCCCCATTAAGCTCTATATTAGCTATAGTTAGCTGCATACACCTTATTTCTGCATTCTGTGCTCTACTTTCTGCGCGTGAGACATCATCTTTGATATTCTTAATTGTATTTTCCATTGTGCTCAGCTCATATTGCAATGCATTTTGCTCCTCCTGCCTTGTTTCTGCTGAAGCTAGTGCCAATTGGAGTTGCAAATTGGATTCATTCAACTGTTTTTCTAACTCATGTATTTTATCCTGCAATGATAGTGATCCAGCTCCAACTTCCTTACTATCTTTTTCCACCTTTTCTGGGCTATTTTCCAGAAACTGCATGTTATTAAGCCTATTTATAAGTTCCTTTGAGGTTCCAAAAAGTAGCTCTGAAGCATTTTCTGCTTCAAACATTCTACCTGAAACCGTTTCTGTTGATTCCTCGAGGAAATAGATCTCCTCTTCTTGACGATGGAGCTTCAGCCTGAGGTCTTCTATGACAGATATCGAATCAGAGAGCTTCGTTTCAAGATCTAGCTCACTTGCTATGGATTGTTCTAACATATGCAAAACATTTCTGTGTTGATCTTCTGTCTGCCTACCAGTTTGATACGACAGATGGCCATTATCACATCCAACAGCTTCAATAGTCCCTGTAGACATGCAGTTAGGGAAGGACAAATGTAATCAGTACATAATCTATGGAGAAGTGATTATTTACCTTCCTTATCGTGCGAAAACACGATGACTTTCTCAAACTTTGCAGACTCATTCCTAATATCAGCAATTAGCTCTTGCATCTGCTTCAAGGACAACTTAGCTGCATCCATTCTAGCTTTTACCTTGCCTCCAGATTCTTCTTCATAAACCTGATGCTCTATACTTTTAATATCAGCTTGAAGAGAACTAATCAAGTTATGTAGCTCCTTGACTTCTGCATCAAGAATACCATACAAGATGTCCAATTCAAAAGCATTCTCTGCAGTCTTAGAAGAAATAGATTCATCTTCAAGCATAGCAGGCTCAAAGTCAGTAGCCTGACGAGCTATTTCCATAACCAGCATCTCCAAATTTAATAATTTTTCAGAGGCAAATGCAATATCAAGCTCTATCCTTGCAAGAATTTCTACATTGCTTCCTCCCATGTTCACTGTATCTCCAAACGGCAGGGTTCGTTCTTGGGAAATGTCATCATGTTTGTAGATCATGGTGTCCATAATTGTTGTCGTGACCCCTGCTGACCTGCACATCGGTCCACAGAAACATATTGCTAAAGGTATAACAAGATAAATTGGGGTGTGGGGGGGTGGGCGGCGCAGGGGGGGGGGGACTGCAGTCAAGTCTTGTAGCCAAGACAGTGTAGTGATTTCAAGCTAACTGACTACAGCTAAAGAACTTGAGCCCGCAGCAGGGGCGGATCCAGTGAAGGGACATGGGTGTACACATGTACACGGCACACCCAATAATTTCTGCAAAAACTTCGAAGTTAGGAGGCTTGCCAAATCAAATAGCAGCCGCGGGTGCGTTTGGTTCGTGCCCTCAGGATGCCACGCCGCAGCTTCGGCATGCCACACCTTCGGCGCCAAATTTCCACGCCGCAACTCCGGCACGATTTGGCAGAAAAAATGAACTGCGGGAGTGTGGCACGTCTACGGCATGCCGCAACTTCGGACACGAACCAAACACTTGCGCAAACTGTGGCGCCGAATCTGTGGCAAAGTGCGGCATGGTGTGGGCATGAACCAAACGCGTAAATAGCTTTAGGTTAGGGTTTCAGTGCTCAGCCTCGCACAGCATAAGGGAAGGGAAAAGATGGGGGTGGGAGTACCTGGTGGGTGCTCGTCGCCGGCGAAAAGACCAACCAAAGCCTCAGCGTCTGGCTTAGGGCGGCGGCGGCGGCTGACCAGTCATCCGAGAACGAGGGGAGCGAGAGAGACACAGAACGAGATCCCGAGGGGAGCGAGAGAGACACAGAACGAGAGGGAAGGCAGGTTGCATCGACAACACGGGCTTCTTTGGCGGCCGGTTTTTTTCCTTTTTGATGAGGCGGTGTTTCGATTTAGGGCTAGGATATAATATTCGCCTATTCCCTTTATTTATCTATTTTTTATATCTCATTTAATTCTGTTAATTTTTTTTATCTTACCTCTTATTTCCTATAATAATATATAAACACCGCAAGATAGTTTCTTTGAAAGTCTTTTATTTTTCTTTCTCTCCCTTTTAACTTTTTTATTCTTATTGATTTCATATCTATTCTTGAACATTATTGTTGGATAGTACAATATTTGTTTTAAATAAAAAAAAAATAATAATAATATTTATAACAACGAGCAAATGGAGTTTTTTATATTTCATTAAGATTGAATTTTTTTTTATTGAACCTAGAAGACACTTTCATGAGAATATATACCAATTTCACAAACCATAATTCTATAACAATATTTTTTTAAAATAAAAATTGTCTCTTTGTAATAATTTCCAAAGTGAATATTAAATATTTTTGTGCTAAACATTGAACAATAGCTCCCATGAACTAAGAACATTGCTAACCACAATAAAAAAATTAGTATGGACTCATTAAAAATTTGTCTTCCATGCTCCAATAGAAACTAATAAAGAGTGCCGACAATTCAATATCTCCTGTTGACTCTTTCTACCACTATTTTGTTCTATAATTTACTTTCCAAGGATTTTTATGTTGTAACAAGGTTAAAGATTAGGTTATAAAAATACTTCAGTGTGTTAGAATAGTCATATTTTATAAACCTTAAATAAATTTGGTTAAGCGAGTATTTATCATCAGCAAGGCAAAAAAAATAGAGGCGCATAGAAGCGCTAAGTCTATAGAAAAACTCCAACCAAAAACAGTGGCATCCAAGTTAAAAAGACAAACGTCAATATAAGGTAAGAGCAAAAGAAAGCTTGACATGATAGAATAGAAATAGAAATAGTCTGACCATAAATATGCATTCAGAAAAAGTATTATACAATTAATAATAATGTATAGTTAATAAACTATAAATGTTGTCGCTCTTACTTGACACTAGTTATCCTTTTTAAAACAAATGGTTTTTTTATAGGTAGAACAGTTTCTTTTTACTTACTCTTTTATAGAAGAATATTTTTTTATTAAAAATAACTTCTACAGTAGAGAAATCAATGTTTTATTAAGAGAACAAAAATATTTTCATAGTAGAATCTTCCTAATATCTTACATAATAGAAAACTTCTACTTGTAAAATTTTTCAGATAAACATCAATTATGCATAAGACATAATTATTCTATTTTAGACAATACAATATTATATTTTATATAAGAGATATTTAGAGAATAGACAAATGCAAACAAAATTCTATATAGAATACTCTAGATCTAGATATTTTGTATAATAAGAAAAAATCTAAGGAATAAATAAAAATGAGGGAGATTATAAAATATTGAAAAGTGTAGAAGAGTACCACTATAAATACATATGTAGATCCAAGTGTCCATTCCATATGTATCAAGTCATCAAGTGAGCTATGAAAGTATCCCATATTTAGTTGATTTTTTTGTGAATTGCACGGTACAGAAACGGATGCTTACAACACACTCTCACTCATATGAACGCCTGCACATAAATTCTACCCCTATGAGCACCTCTCAGTAAAACAGATTTTAGAGTTTATAAGTATGAATGAGTGTTATTTAGTAGATATTAAAATTTTCTTTATAGTCGTGATTAGGAATAAAATAAAAAGAAAAATCTTTTGTACATCCAATATCATAATACTACGTCCGCCACTAGCTCGCAGAAGCCAATTGATGTAGAGAAGCAAAGATATGGGTTGAAAGCTCTAGTTTAGTTTTGGCTAATTGATGGCACCTATGTGTGCTAGCTTTTGTCATGAGTGATATGCTAGATAGGTTGGTACACACCAAGTGATGGAGCTAGATGATGGATGGTGATGTTCACAATTGATGATCAAGTGCTCCACATTTGAAAGAGAAGAAAGAGAGAAACAAAATGAACTCAAGGCAAAGGTATATTTGATAGGAACCATTTTATTTTGTCACTCAAGACACCATAGAGGGTGTGAGTGTATTTAGGATAGATAATCGTACTATAGAGGGGAAATCTTTAATTACAATAGTCATCTAGTGCCACTAAGTGTGTCTCATATGCATATGCATTGCGCTTAGTGACATGGTGAGATGCAAGAGAAAAGCCTTTCAAAATAATTGAAAAATGCTAACTCACACACTTGACATGTTGGAACACTTGGTGGAGTTGAGAACATTTGAAAAGGTTTTGAAAAAGAAGTCTAGTGGGTTGTTTCTGTATTCCTCGGAATATCTAAGAATGTCTTGGAATATCCGAAGAAGTCAGAATTTCTGAGGGAATATCCGATCAGGTCTCTCAGTCTGAAATATCGTTTTTGGTTTGGATATTCCGATCATGTTCGGATATTCCGAACCTGGACGCGCATAAGTGCTTGATAGAGATTTCGACCATTGGTCGTGAGCGAGAAGTGAGACGCTCCTTGCCATTACGAGAAATATCCAACCATGCTTGGATATTCTGAACTTTCTTGGATATTCCAAACCTTTCTCGGATATTCGAAGCGGAAGCTGATTCTCTCTAACGGTTAGTTGCGAGTGGGAGTTATTTTTATCTCCTTCCTCCTCCTTCTCTCAGCCCCCAAGCTCATTCTTGCTGAACCAAAAAGAGAAGAACAAGCTCCTCTCCCCTCCTCTCTCACTCCCAAGGATTTGTGCTTCATTCAAGTGAGAGATTGAGTTCCAAGTGTTGATTTGAGAGCTTCAAGAGCATCTCCTCCCTCTCCTCTCCCTCTCCATGCTTTGTGCTCATTCATGAGAGGATTTTGGAGAAACTCTAGTGCATGATTTCAAGGATTTGCGCTTGATTCAAGTGAGAAATTGAGTTCCAAGTGTTGATTTGAGAGCTTAAAGAGCATCTCCTCCCTCTCCTCTCCCTCTCCAAGCTTGGTGCTCATTTGGTGAGAGGATTTGGGGGAAACCCTAGTGTGTGATTTGTGATTGCATTTGGTGGCACAGGTTGCAATTGTAATTATGGATTTCTTATTACTCTTGGTGAATGCCGTCACCTAGACGGTTGGTGATTTTGATTTGTGAGGGGATTTGGTGATTGTGTCCGCCCCCAATCAAGGATTGGTAAGGGGTGCTTGAGCCTTCCCCGTGGGAGTTCATGAAAGACATCTCTAGTGGATTGCTCGTAGCTTGTGCATCTCTATCTTGTGTTGGTTGTGCAGCACCCGAGTGCAGGTTAGACGTGTGAAGCCTATTAGCGCGTGAACCTCCAAGTGGGTGTATCGCTACAACGAGGACGTTGCTTGTCGGCAAGCAAGTGAACCTTGGGATAAATCATCGTGTCAACAATTGGATTCATTGTGATTGATTTGTCTTGGATAATCTCGGTATTCATATTGATATATATATATATATATATATATATATATATATTGATTGATCACTTGCCCGACTTCGGTATATCACTCTACCTCGCTTGTATTTACATTCTTAGTTACTTGTGTAGTGGTAGCTAGTGTAGTCTAGTTAATTAGCTTTTAAAGTAGCTCACTAGTGATAGAAGTAGCAACCTAGCCTTTGTGTGACATTGAGATTATAGTAACTAGAATTGTGGATAGGTGGCTTGCATTTTGAATAGGCTAGCACAAAAAAGCTTTATTGCCTCATTTGTTACTAACCTCTTGTTTTATTGTTGCTGTAGAAATTTTATAGGCTATTCACCCCCTCTAGCCATTAGGACCTTTCATGGGTGTACACATCTACACTCGATAATTTACCAAAAATAAAAACCGAAGTTAGTATTTAGCATGAATAGGAATAATACAAGCATAATTTGTAATTAAATCAAGATCCGAATACAAATAGCTCAAGTTAGGGTTTCAATGCTCGGTTTCAGACAACAGCAAGTGAAGATAGAAGGGTGGGCATACCTGATGGGCACGAGTCGCCGACGAACACCTGAGCACCTCGTAGGGTGGAAGCGGCGGCGGTCGCTCGGTCACCAGGGGTGAATGGGATCTTCTAGAGAGCAGTCAAGTGTTAGGAGTATGGGAGACAGATTGCCTGTCCGTTGTTCCACTCGCGGTTCCGGAGTTCCCCACTGCAGGCCTCTCCACACGCTGGGCCTCGACCCAACAAGAACGTGCTGGAGTAGTGTTGCCGAGGGCCAAACAACCGGCCTGTTGGGCCTCCGGCTAAATAATACTAAGTAAGCCGCTAATGACGGCCCACGAACGGTCTAACGGAGACCGGACCTAGTGGGCTGGCATCCTGACGGCCCAATGGGGGACCGCAACGAAGACCGTAGGTGAACTGCGCTGCGCGGCCTAGAAGACAGGGCGCGACCCCTAGGGCGCACGGCTCGCACGACCCCTGCCGGGCCAGAGGACTCCCGGGGTCGAGAGCCAGGAGGCTGCGGCTCGTACGACCCCCTACAGTCTTCGCGAAGAAGCCGCCCGAGGCTTACGCTCCACGCTTGGGCCGCGATCTCACTTCAGGACGACTGATCAAACCGTATCTTCTCTGTCTGCGCCCCGTGCAGGGTATGGCGTGGAAGTATCTTGACTGCACTTTTTGTCAGGGCAGGGCATGATGACGAATGGCAGAGGCACTATTAGCCAGAGCAGGGCGTGGCCCGGCTCTTGACCACACTGCTAATCAGAGGTAGGGCGCGGCTCGACGTCTAATCGCTCCCTCCGATTGACAGTCCGGATAACCCATCCGTCACGACCCACTCTCATGCCGTATGACGTCATTAACTCCAGGGCAATACTCTAAGCGCTCCAATCAACTGTTTAACCTCACCGCCCACTGTGAAGGCATGGACGGGCACTCCAGCGACGCGACCACACCGGCGACAGGCATTGATCACCATGTACGACGCAAGGAAGAAGGACGCCCCGACCCCTAGGAAGGAGGACGAGCCACTCTACCATTGTCCTTTTTCTTTCTTTTTCTGCACGGCACGCCCATACTCTCTACGCACCATGTAAGGCCGTTCCCTCCCTTCATCTATAAAAGGGAGGGTGAGCCACCCCATGAGATAGAACACATCCGAACACAGAAGACTTCCCAAAAACCCATCGCACACACCCCACACACGCCACAATATTGGCATCATGCTCAATCAGAGACTTGGGAGCCTCTCCCTCTCTCGAACCGGTTGTAACCCCTACTATGAACCGCCGCTAAGTAACACGATCCCTTTGAACTGGACATAGGACCTTACGCCCGAACCAGTATACCCCCCATATCCTCTTAGCGAACCATCCGGGCATAAACACGCATCTATAAATTTACTAGTTGGTGCTTTCACGAAACACCGACAGTTGGCACGCCAGGTAGGGGCCTTGCGCGTTTCGTCTCCAAACCCAAAGGTCCGGATGGCCAGATCCGACAACCTTTAGTTCCCTCCGGGCACCCATGTCCGGTTCGGGAATCTCGACTTCATTAGCATCAGGGTGGACTACGACATGGTGCTCCTTCCCCCCAACACCGACATCGACGCCGTCTCCGCGTCGTTCGCCGACTTGCGCCTCTACGACAACAACCCGGCCCGGCGCGACAACACCAACAGGTCAGCTCGCTCTAGAGCGCGATGCAGGAGAAAGGACTGCCGCAAGGACCAGGACACTCATCGTCGACGACCACGGCCCAAGAAGGAGCCTCGATGCTTCTCTGACATGCCCACGACGAGCACCGCAACGGTCGCCGCCGGACCCGGTCCAAGGAACGACGCGGGGCTGACTGGCCGACGGCGACGAGTTCCAAGATCCGGAAGCGCTGCTCCACTTCCTCGGCATCTGCGACTACCTCCTCAGCGGCTACGGCTGCGATGACGACGACGGCGACGGCTACGAGCTCACCTGGCCGTAATTTCGGCCACGATCGGTAGACCCGTAAACCCGCCTCTCGGCTAAATTTCCGCGCACATTACCATTACTCCGTATTACTCACTTTATGTAACGATTAAATTTCTGTATTAATTTCGTACCATGAGTTTGTACTTAATTACAAAAAATTTAAGTCATATATGACAAGGTCCAAAAATAAGGACCGGGGTTTGCAGGCCTGCCCGCGAAGGGATCACGGCCGCCCCGGACCGACGGAGTGAGGGGCGACCCAAGAAAGAAGCCCACTAGCGTCTGTTGACACAAAACGTGACGCACTGTGCCTCACACACAGCAAGCCGAAAAGCGTGGCTTCAATTGGGTGACCGGGCGGTTTGAAGATCCGGAAATGTGCTAGTCAGTTTGACCTGAAAACTGATAAGGGACAAAAGATTGTTAAATATAAAATCGGAACATGCCGGGTGAGACCGCATAGCAGTTCCGTATATACGGCCCTAAAGCCACTTATTTACGACATACAGCTATAGAAGCATGCGCCAATCATGCTTATGATTCATTCGGCTAATATAAAGATAAAAGACACGTAAAGCATTGATTGCCGAACACGCTTGCATGAGAAGACATGTTTGAACAAGTGAAAGTCGATCATGAGTTGAAGCATAACCAAGCTCGGCAAGTCAGCCGACTCGGGGTCCATGAAGAAGGAACAAACAAGCTATCATGAGCAAACCCATCAAGAACTTGTATCCGCCGCACGACACTCAATCCTATCAAGATTTAAACGCTTCTAACATGTAAGAACCCGCAACATGTAACAATCTAGATTGATCTAACTCGGCTATGTAAGCATATGATCTATCTTCCATGATAATATAAGAATAAAACGTTAGAGAACAAATAGATCTATAAAAGTAAGAAGCCGAGCCTAATCAATCTAGATTGGGCAAAAAAGAGTGTTACAAGTAATTAAAAACATGCAACACATGATAACTTAATGAATCTATCGAGCTTGCCAAATCTAATAGAGCCGATAACTATCTTGCTTCGCTAAGCTATCAAGCAAACGCTTTGCCGCCACGGCCATCCGGTCGAGATAAGCAAAGCATAAGCAAAGACCTCTTGATTATCAAGCGGGCGCCGCCGCACGGCCATCCGGTCGAGATAAACAAGACTACTTGCATCAACATCTAAATCCACCGTATGATACTAGATATGATAGCAAGGTTGTCGGAACTTACGGAGGTCGACGGATCGATGGCTCCTCTCGAAGAACTCGACGACACGACAAATGACTCGAAAACTTGGCACGGGGCCGATTGTATTGATTTGGTTGTGAACTCTTTTTACAATGGTCGAGGGTTTATATTTATACCCTGGACAGGACACGAGTCCTAAAAGATTACGATTACAAAATATTAAGGAAAACTTCAAAAGTACGATGATCTTGGCTCTAATCCTTTTCGGAGTCCTTTATTATCACGGTCCTTTCCTTCTAATCGGCTTTTGCTTGCCACCTTTTTGCTTTCCCGAATGAAGCCACCGCCTTCAAAGATAGCCGACCGCACGATCGCTTGCCGAATCACCCAGAGTCAGCCGACCGCATGGATACTTGCCGAATCGTCAGGAATAACTACCCGCATGGGTGCTTGCCGAATGCTTCTGAATACTTGCCTCTCTCAAGCCTGCCATGTACTGGCCCACCTGTCATCTTCTCGGTCTTTACCAAAATCTGGTGTTAACACATGCCCCCTCAATTTCGGGATAAAAATGATTTTATTCCGAAATTGACCACAAACTCTTTTCTCGTTTAGGTCAACACTGTTCAAACTCGCAGCCGCCATTCGAAGTCTGAATTCTCTGATCTAGATTCAAATCCACTCAAATCCTCAATGGCGACCCGGGACGGAGTTCCAGAGGTAATTTCTCGTTCCTCTCATGTGTTCGGCAACTTTCAAATCGATCTTTTGTTTCTTTTTGACTCACTTCTCTTCCTGTTGTATCGTTCTTCGAAGGAATACAAGGATGCGATCTTGATTCCCTATGCAGCGAACCCCAATTCTTGCTTCCTTGGTCCGATGGGAGATCCCAACCCGATTGAGTTCGTTGAGAAGGAGACTCTGAGGATTTTTTCAAATCCGGAGTCACGCCGCCGAATCAGTGGCCAAACACCTTTAAAACTTGGCCGTTTCCCCCAATCGCCGGATGGCGAGATTGGTACCGGAGGATTCTGAACAAGAGCAGCAGTCACTGGGAATCTCAAGATATTCAGCATTGCTTGGAGTTATCTTTGTCAGAGACACCTAGGAACGACTCCCTCTTGATAGCAGCCACTCACTTCTGGTCTGATGCTGCCAATGCCTTCATCTTCGGTCATGGTCCAATGTCTTTTACCTTGGCTGACATTTTTATGATGACCGGCCTAAATGTGACAGCACCAGTGTACCCCTCCAAGTACAAGAGCAATAGCAACCAAAAGGCAGTTAAGTCAGGAAGTGGATGGACAAAATATATCCAAACTTACATGTCAACTGGTGCTTTGTCTGATAAAGAGTACAAAGCTTTCATGAATATGTGGCTGAGCAGATTTATCTTCTGCGGCAAATCTAATGAGCCAACTCTGAATCACATGGTGATGGCTAAGGAGCTGGCTTCAAGCACTTTGATCCTCCTGGGCAAGTATCTTTTGGGGGCTGTTTATCACATGATGCATCAGATCACTGTCCAGATGCACCATCATGGAGAAATTCACTGTGTAAATGGCCCCTGGTGGTTAGTTCAGATGTGGCTGCAGCTGTACATGCATCAAATAGTCTCTGTGGATCTTCATGTTCTGGGCTTTCCTTCAGTTAATTATGCCGAAGATGGTACAGTGAAAAAGAAGGCTTGTCAGACATATGGGGAGACATCATCTTCTATCATCATTGATATAGATATTGGCCATCTTTTCAAGCTATTCTTCAAAGGTTTTGGCAATGTGATCTGGCTCCCTTATAGGGAAAATAAAAATTTGACTTTCCCTTGCAAGTTTAGCTATGAAACTGGCTGCTCAGACCAAATGTCTACAGAGATTTTCAATTCTTTCATCAAACCTTGCACCTTGCCAGCTGAATTTCATCATGGGAGAATGCTGAACCCCACTTATGAATTCTATAACCCAAACATGGTAGCCAGACAATTAGGATGTGGTCAGCTGCCCCCAAGACTGTTCTTCTCCAAAACTATAAGGCCCAGGGAGAAGATAGGAGATGACAGAGGCCAAGAAGGTTTTTGAGTTTGGATGGGAGCTACCAGCATATGAGCCTTCTCCTCTTGGACTAATAGATGTTGCCCATCCTCTGTTTGTTTTCTGGTGGCAAAAGTGGCGTGCCCACATTTTCAACATACCACTGCATCCTCTATGCCAAGACCTGCAAGCTCAGTTTGCTTCTGACAGTGAGGTAATTTTCTTGTACCCATAATTCTCCTTGCTATTGGGTTTATTTCTAATTTTAATTCTTTGTCATTCACAGGATGTTGAGCCTATTCCTCCTTCCCAAGTGGCCCAATATTACCAGGCTGGACCCAATCCTGCTTTGGGGTTTAATGCTCCAACTTTGGCAGCCTTCATGAAAATCCCTGCAGCCTTGGGTACAGTACCTTCAAGAGGAGAACATAAAAGGAAAGCTACTGCTGAATCAAGCAAGGATGTTACTGTGCCCAGGAAAACAAGATCTAAGAAAGCCAAACTGTCTCCTAAGGTATACCCTTGTCAGTCCTTATTTTTGGCAATAATTTTGTACTTATTTCCTCTGCTTGCAGCCACAGGTTAAACTTTCAAGATCAGCCAAAGCTCCAACAACCATTGAGATTTCTCCTCAGGCCTCTGCTGGAGATGCAGAAATCCAGGAAGTTACTGCCCACATTGGTACTATTCTCTCAGTTGATTACCTCTTTCCTTGCACTAGATGCATTCAATAGTACTCACCCTACTGCTTTGTATTCTTAGAAACAGATCAACTCTTGGACAGTATGGCGGAAGAACCCTCCCCTCATCATGTTTCAAGTTCATCATCTTTGGGCATCCAGCTAAGCCCTCCAACAAGCCAGGGCAGAATTCAAATTGAGGAAGATTCTGTTCAAAAGGTAATGCTTTGCCCCACTGAATTCTTTAGTAAACTTGATCAATCGGCTAACAATTTTTCTTTTCTTAAGGATGATATCAAGCCGACTGTCACCTACTCCTTCACTGTTGAGGAGTATATCAATGAGAAAGGTGAAGAAGCTACATCTCAGCAGAGGTTATCAGCAGAAAATCAAGCTCGGCTAAAGGAAATAGCTCTCCTGCTGGCCAAGGACATAAATATCCTGGTCCAAGATGCAGATCAGATAAGGGACCTTGTTGAACTCATTGACCAAGAAACCCCCCAACTCTCAGGGTTCCCCTAGAATCTATAACTCATCTTGATGACCATCTTGGTAAGGTCAGGAGGGCAAACAAGAACATAGCCTCCAGAGCCGCTTTGCAGAATGACAATCTGATGAAGAAACAACAAGCCAAAGAACTGCATTCCCAGATTCAGGCTGCTAAACAATCCTTGGCAACTTTGGAGCCTGAACTGGAAGCCATGGAGGAGGAAAAGGCCAAGCTGGAATCTCAATTGGCTCAACTAAATGAAAAAATCCAATCTCATAAGGATAAAATCGCCAACCTGCCGAACTCCATAGATGCAGCCAAAACATAAAGATAACATCTGTCATCAAAGAGAACCAGCAGATCAGAACAAAGCTCACCAAGATTTAGGGTTCTGAAGATGATGACAAGAAGGCGCTAGATGAGGTTAGCCGAATCAAGACTGAAGCCATAGATGCAATCAAACTGTTCCTGGGCGAGTAAAGCATCGCCTTGTAATACATCCAAATGTAGTATACTGTATTTCTGAGCAATTGCATTCCTTTTCATCCTTTGGCTTTTACATCTCTGTTTGACTGATAATATAGCCGATTGCTTTTAGCTTTCCGATCAGGAGAATAGCCGATTCCCTTTGAAACGCCGATTTTTTGATTTAGCCGAACCTGGCCCAGTCTGGTAACGGCCCAGAAGGGAGAAACCCTATTCCGTCGCTTGGGATACTCCGAGATATACGCCACGACCTCCCATTTTGGCCTATAAATAAGACCCTCCTTTGGCCTTCATCGTCATCTTCAGTCAAGCATTTTCATCGCCGGCTCTTCACCTCTCTTCCCAAATCAATCTAGAAAGAGACCTAGCTTCCCAGAGTACCAATGGCGAACAGTGATGATCGTGGCAAGCGCCCTGCCGAGGGAGAGGCAGAAGGAAGCCGAGCACCACGCCGTCAACGCCATGGGTGAGAATCGACTGGTTGCCCCCTTGCGGTTTATACTTTCTGTTCATCTTCCCCAATTCTGATTTCTCTCATCAACTTAGGGCGTGGGTCATCACTGGCCAGTACCATCTGCTTCCTCCGATGACGGTGACCCAACCGGGCACTTCTGATCAACCAGTTCCTGTCCCGGGTTCCTCCAGTTCGTCAAGCTCCTCCGAGTCCGACAACTCATACAACCCCAATCCTTGGGGCCCGACAGAGTCAGAGGGAGATGACCCCCTGTACGTCCATGAGGAGGCGCTCACCTTCCGTAAGGAGAGGGATGAGGCCCGGAGGGAGCTCGGCGATGTTTCCAAGTAGCTCGGCATCGAGCAAGCCGAGTGGGAGAACCAACGGAAACAGTTCTGCGACGCTACCACCGGTTCGTCATCTCTGTATAGACTTTTCCCCTTGATCCTCCTGTTTCCTAACTCATTTTTGTTTTTTGTCCAGCTCTCTCTGTGGAGAATGAGCGACTGAAGGCTGCGGCGAACAGGATCGCTGATAAGGTGAACGCCCAGGGGGAGACCGCTGAGGCGCGCCTTGATGATGCGGACGGCCGCATTGATCAGGTCACCATCCAAGGTGTGCACCTTGGTGTTTCTCTCGGGCTGGCGGCGATGACCTCCCGGACCAGCGAGGACTACTCCTTCTAGGCGGTCGGCTTCTCCAGCGGACCTCCACATGAGATTGATGATATCAATGAGCGTCTGGAGCATTATGAAGATCATGCTACTGCTCTCGCTGAATCTACCAATCCTCAGTCTGTTCTTAATAAATTGTTCCAGGAGTAGTTTGTACTAGGATGGACCGATTGTGAATAAATTATTTTCTGAAATGTGCTTGTTTATGATTCCTGTGTTGAATGCCGAATAGATGTCTTTAGCATTCTCTGAACAATGCGATTCTGAAAAATGTCTCCCGAATGCGTGACGTCACTTTAGTCGACTAGATCTTAGTCTTGCGTCGCAACCGATTTGACATGTCGTTCAGTATTTTTATTCAAGACTTCACCTTTCTCTTCTCCTGATAAACCAACCAGACAGAATGCTGAAGTCACCTCTCTCGGTAGTCCATTCGGTTATACATGGACATTTTTGTACTAAAGGCGATACAAACTGTATCGGCTATTTTTAGTTTCATAATTTTTGAGCTAAAGGCGATGTTTTCTCATCGGCTATGTTTGATTCCAAACTCTTTTTCATGAACCAACTTTCAACACTGGGGTAATATTTCTTAAGAAATCTTCCATTGATAGCTCTGGCAAATTCTTCTCTGAACAAAGTCTTTAATATATATGCATTGCCAGGCACGCATCTCACTACTCGAAAAGGTCCTTCCCAATTCGGAGACCACTTGCCGAATGTTCTATTTTTCGTTCCAATCGGTAGTATAGTTTTCCAAACCAAATCACCTTCTGCGAATTGTTTCACTCTAACTTTCTTGTTATAATACTTGGCAACACGTATCTTGTTCTTCTCAATATTTTCCAGTGCCTTGAGACGAATTAGATGCAAATCCTCCAACTCATCCATCATTAGACTTTTATAGTCTTCTTTCTCCAAATCCTTTTGCAACATAACTCATCTTGAACCTGATTGTAACTCCCATGGTAAAACAGCATGATGCCCATAAACTAACTCATAGGGAGACATTTGAATAGATCCATGGCAAGCCATTCGGTAAGCCCATAAAGCTTCATTAAGAACCAAATGCCATCTTCTCGGTTTCTCATCAATTTTCTTCTGGATGATCTTGATCATAATCTTATTTGATGCTTCTGCTTGGCCATTGGCTTGTGCATAATAAGAAGAAGAATTATACAACTTAATTCCCATGTCCTCGGCAAAATCACAAAACTCCGAGGAAGTGAATTGAGTTCCCTGATCAGTCGTTATAGTTTGAGGGATTCCAAACCTATGAATTATATGCTCCTTAACAAAACTGATTATGTTCTCCGATGTAACTTTCTTCAAAGGAATAGCTTCAACCCACTTGGTAAAATAATCTGTGGCCAAGAGCACGAACTTATGTCCTTTGCTAGAAGGAGGATTAATTTGACCAATCAAACCTATGCCCCATCCTCTGAATGGCCAAGGTTTGATTATGGGTTCATAGCAGATGCTGGAGCCTTTTGAATACTGCCGAATTTTTGACAATCTTGACACCCCTTATAATATTCAAAACAATCCTCTAACATGGTTGGCCAAAAATAACCAGTTCTCCTAATTATCCACTTCATCCGGTAAGCCGATTGATGTGCACCACACAATCCTTCATGCACTTCATACATCGTCTTTCTGGCCTCTTCTTGATTCAAGCATTTAAACAATACTCCATCTATAGACTTGTAATATAATTGATCATCAAGAAGTACGAACTTGAGGGCTTTGTACCTGAGTTTTCAGGAAACCTTCTGTGATGGATTTCTCAGATAGTCAGCAATCTCACATCTCCAGTCACCAACCACTTGATCAGTATCCAAAACATCTTTATCTATAGCGAGAATTTCTTGATTTTCATGATATCCAGAAGCAGCTTAAGCCAACTTATTGGCTTTTTCATTATGCTCTCTGGGGATGTGATGCAAGGTCACTACTTGAAAACTTTTCAAAAGTTCTCGGCACTCTTCATAATACTCCCTTAATATGTCATTCTTGCACTCATACTGGCCAATCAATTGGTTAATCACCAGCTCATAATCCCCAAAGATTTCAACAGCAACAGCTTTTGCCTCTATAAGAAGTCGAAGCCCTCTAAGTAATGCTTCATACTCTGCTTGATTATTAGTAACATAAAATTCAATGGGAATAGCATATTCAAAGGTTATTCCTTGTGGAGAAATCAAGAAAATACCAGCACCACCACCTTTGTTACAGGATGAACCATCGAAGAATAAAGCCCAAGACATAATGCTTATCATCTCAACAGAGAGATCACGATGTTGGGTGACGAAATCAGCAATAATTTGACCTTTTACCGCTTTTGTTGATTCATATTTTAAATCAAATTCCGATAAAGCTAAAATCCACTTGCCAATCCTTCCATTCAAAATTGGCATTGATAACATATGCTTTATTACATCAAAACTGGAAACTACCACGCATTCGGCATTTAACAAGTAGTGCCGAAATCTGGTACATGAATAATACACGCATAAGCAAAGTTTCTCCGTAGCCGAATACCTTGTTTCTGGATCCAACAGTTTTCGGCTAAGGTAAGCTATCACCCTCTCCTTTCCTTCAAACTCTTGTATGAGGGCCGATCCTATTGTTAAGCTATCGGCCGCCACATACAACTTAAAAGGCTTATCAAGTTGTGGAGGTACCAGCACAGGTGGCGCCTTCATGTACTCTTTGATTTCATCAAAAGCCTTCTGTTGTATGTCACCCCATACAAATTCTTGATCTTTCTTGAGTTTCAATAGTGGAGAGAAAGGCAAGACTCTTTCTGATAAATTGGATATAAATCTTCTCACAAAATTAATTTTGCCAAGCAGTGATTGTAACTCTGTGAGATTAGTTGGAGGGACAACTTTATCTATTGCTTCCATGCTCTTTTTTCCAACTTCAATCCCTCCTTTATGAACTAGAAATCCTAAAAACTCACCAGCCGAGACTCCAAAAGCACACTTGTTTGGATTCATTTTCAAACCATGTTTTCTAGTGCATTCTAGAGTCTTTCTTAAATCAGCTAAATGTCATTCATGGTTTCTAGACTTGACCACCACGTCATCGATGTAGATCTCTACAATCTTGCCGATCAATTCGTGAAAAATATAATTCATAGCTCTCTGATAAGTTGCACCGGCATTCTTTAACCTGAATGTCATGACAATCCACTCGAACAAACCAATATGACCAGGGCATCTGAAGGCTGTCTTTGAGATATCTTCTATTGCCATGAAAATTTGGTTATAACCAACATTCCCATCCATAAAGCTAATGACCTCATATCCGGCCGCTGCGTCTACCAGCAAATTGGCAACTGGCATCGGGTATCCGTCCATTGGAGTGGCCTTATTAAGATCTCTGAAGTCTATACAGACCCTCATCTTTCCATTCTTCTTATATACTAGAACTATACTTGAAATCCACTCCGCATACCTGCATGGCCGAATGAAGTTTGCTTGTAGTAACCTTTCAATCTCTTTTTTCACATCGGCCAATACCTCCTCTTTATAAATTTTTTGTGGAGGTTGTTTGTAGGGGTGATATCCGGGCTTAATTAGTAATCGATGTTCAACAATAGAGCGATCCAATCCGGGCATCTCTGTGTAATCCCAAGCAAAACAATCTTTAAACTCTTTTAGAAGATCTATCAATTGTAATCTATATTCTGAATCCAAGTTCGCACTAATGTACATCGGCCTTGACTTAGTATCATCACCAACGTTTATCTCTTCCAACTTGTCGGCCGACATAAAACCGCGTCCCAGCTTTCCTTTGTTGCCATCGATTGGATTACCCATTAAAAATTACTGTGAGAGCCGACTGCTTGGATCGGCTGTTGATCTCTGTTGAAGACATTCACAGGACCTTCTCCCTACATTTTGCCGGAAAAACAATCAATGCCATCATATTCCCAGTAAGCAGGTTCCGTAGCAGCGACACTCACGGAATCATCAGTGTGAACAACTTCAATATCATCTCCAACCCACTGAATAAGAATCTGGTGCATGGTTGAAGGAATGCAGCAATTGGCATGAATCCAATCTCTTCCTAGAAGTAGACTGTATGCCTTTTGCCATCAATGACAAAGAATGTAGTAATCAAGGTTTTTGACCCAATCATCAACTCGACATGCACAGCTCCACGGGTATCAGAAGGATTGCCAGCAAAGTCTCTAAGAATCATGTTAGTTTTTAACAAGTCTTCACTAGTCATCCCAAGTTTCCTGAAGGTAGCATATGGCATGATATTGATAGCAGCTCCTCCATCAACAAACATTTTAGTCAGAGGCTTGCCATTGACGTATCCTTTCAGATAAAGTGGCTTCAAATGACGATATTTGGCTGGTTTGTCGAAAACCGCCTGCTGCGTCAAGACAAGCTGGGCCATCAAATCTTGAAACTCACTCTCATCAAAATCGGAGTATACTTCTTCTTGGACATCCTGGTTTTCAGGAGCTATGAACTCTGATGGGAGGAAAAAGGCCATGCATGCATCACCTGAAGGACCATGCCCATCCGGTTTCTTTTTAGGGCGCCATGTCCGCTTCTCCTCAACAGCTGCTTGTTTTAGCTCCTCATTCCTCAAACGTTGAACTCTTCTCTTTTGGCTCTTTCTCAATCCTGGAGGGCACCACTGTCCTCTCTGCCATACGTATTCATGGGGACTTTCCTCTCTATTGTATCCTTTATAATGAGTCCAACGTTGGTCTGCAAACCTCTTTCTTTGCTGATTCTCAAAACTGTCTATTTTTAAGCGTCAATCGTCCTCAGGAAACTGTGTTCCAAGTCTTTCATGGACCGGACGGCGGTTGACTCGAGATTGCCTGTACCCAAAATATTGATCACTGCATTCAGGGCAATTGTTTCTAGCAGGCAACTTCAAGCCTTCATTCCAGCAATGCTTAAAGAATGAACACCCCCAATGAGACTGCTCCATCTCTCTCATGTGTTCTTCTTGTTCTCTACGGTACACCTCTTCTTCATATCTCCGGCGTTCTTCTATAAACCTTTGCTCTTCATAATACTCCCTCTCTTGCTGCCTTTGCCACTTGTTCAGCAGGATATGTGATGTAACCCTAGGTTTAGAGGTTTCACCTCTTTCAGTTTGGCTATTCTTGAACCGAACCTTTTGCTTCAGCTCCTCACTTGTGATTTGCTGATCAGGATCGACAGTACCGTTCTTCTTTGCTCTGTCAGAGGTTAACACCTTCACCTTGCCTTTACCTTTAGGATCATCTGTAGAAACCATATTCACAGAGAAGGAAATCATATTTTGAGGAAAAGGCTGACCATCAATTTTCATTTTGCCATCGAACTTCAGATGTCCTTCTTGGATAGCCTTCTGAATCCGCACTTTGAACACTCGGCAATCATTGATAGAATGAGAGTTGGTGTTATGGTAGCTGCAGTACTTCTTGTCTTTCACTCCTTCAGGACGTAGCATAGGATGTCCCTCTGGCAGTTTGATGCGTCCTTCTCTCACCAACAGATCAAAGAGCTTATCTGACTTGGAGACATCAAAATCATAAGTTCCCTTTTGTTGCCTCAACCATCGTTGACTAACTTGAGTAGGTTCTTTTGCCCAAGTCAGTTCAGCTGCGACTATCTCATCATCATCATCATATTCAGCTGCTTCTTCCAGAAAACTTTGATACATTTCACTAGCAACATTGCCCTTTTGGAAGCGGTTATCTCTCTTGAACCCCTAGGCTTGATTACTCATAGCTGCCAGCCGCTGTGAAAGTTGACCAAGGTCATCAAACTCCATGCCGAATAGCTTCTCTTTGACATTCGGTTGCATGCCTGCTATCGCCATCCCTGGCAACTGATCATCTGGTAAATTTAGAGAATAGCAAAGATTCTTGGTTTCTCTAAACCTGCGAAGATACTCCTGTGGTGTTTCATTAGCTTTCTGTCTCAAACTCATGAGGTCAACCAGCTTCTTCTCATTAGTATCCGTAAAGAAATATGCATGAAACTTCTGCTCTAGCTCTGCCCATGTACCAATGGAATGGGCTGGCAAGGAGGTAAACCATATGAAAGCTGGCCATATGAGAGACAAAGGGAAATATCGAATTCTCCAAGCTTCGTCTGTGGAGGCCTCCCCAAGCTGCATCAAGTAACGACTGATATGCTCCAAAGTGTTAGTATCATCTTGACCAAAAAACTTAGTCAAATCCGTTGGAGGCTTGACCCTTGGAGGAAGTGCCACTCTATTGTACCATTCTGGATAAGGAGACTTGTATGAATAGGATTGATTTTTTGGCTTTAGGCCGAACTGATTCTGCATCATATCAGCCATCCTATGCATAATAAGATCAACGTCTGAATTCGGAGTTCCACGTGTTTGCCTTCCAGAAGGCATACCTGACGCACTCTTGTATCCTGGGTTCGGTAAAGCATCCAAAGCAGTATAATCAGTAAATTCCTGATATCCATCTCCATACATATTCCTCTGCAGCCTATTTGATGCTGGAGACACTTAGAAAGCTGATGGGGGTACATCTCCTGTTGTACCAAATGTCACCTGGCCATAGGTAGGAGGCTGTTGTTTTTCATTGGGAGCTGGTCCTCCTTTGTTTGAGCTAGATGCTCCATCATCTCTAGCAGGCTTTTCTTGATACTTTGGTACATTGAAAAGTGTTGGTCCGTGGATTGGGCCAATATTTTCTTCAAAATACTTATCGGCCGTTGGACCAAAAGTGCTGACCATGATTGCCTGAAAGGTGTTCAGAAAAGCTATATGGTGATTTGTCATAGTTTCTCCCATAGCTTTTAGACCAGACCATCTTCTCGAACATCTTCGAGCATAAAATCAGATTGATGTGGAAGAAGAACCCTTGGCAACGACTGCTTCTGGATCACCTTGTTGCTCTTATTCTTGGAAAAGGACATCAAGCACTTCTATTGAAATTGCTCACATGCTTGCTGCACCAATTCCCTCAAATTCTCCAGCAACTCATCCATGGTCACATCCAGAACGTGGTCGTTGTTGATTTCAGGCATCTTGAACGATGTTGTCCCACCAGACATGCCAAAAAGTGTGTTGACACAAAACGTGACGCACTGTGCCTCACACACAGCAAGCCGAAAAGCGTGGCTTCAATTGGGTGACCGGGCGGTTTGAAGATCCGGAAGCGTGCGGTCGGTTTGACAAAACCGACAAGGGACAAAAGATTGTTAAATACAAAATCGGAACATGCCGGGTGAGACCGCAGTTCCATATATACGGCCCTGAAGCCACTTATGACGACATACAGCTATAGAAGCTGTCTGCCAATCATGCTTATGATTCATTCGGCTAATATAAAGATAAAAGACATGTAAAGCATTGATTGCCGAACACGCTTGCATGAGAAGACATGTTTGAACAAGTGAAAGTCGATCATGAGTTGAAGCATAACCAAGCTCGGCAAGTCAGCCGACTCGGGGTCCATGAAGAAGGAACAAACAAGCTATCACGAGCAAACCCATCAAGAACTTGTATCCGCCGCACGACACTCAATCCTATCAAGATTTAAACGCTTCTAACATGTAAGAACCCGCAACATGTAACAATCTAGATTGATCTAACTCGGCTATGTAAGCATATGATCTATCTTCCATGATAATATAAGAATAAAACATTAGAGAACAAATAGATCTATAAAAGTAAGAAGCCGAGCCTAATCAATCTAGATTGGGCAAAAGAGTGTTACAAGTAATTAAAAACATGCAACACATGATAACTTAATGAATCTATCAGACCTTGCCAAATCTAATAGAGCCGATAACTATCTTGCTTCGCTAAGCTATCAAGCAAACGCCTGCCGCACGGCCATCCAGTCGAGATAAGCAAAGCATAAGCAAAGACCTCTTGATTATCAAGCAGACGCCTGCCGCACGGCCATCCAGTCGAGACAAACAAGACTACTTGCATCAACATCTAAATCCACCGCATGATACTAGACATGATAGCAAGGTTGTCGGAACTTACGGAGGTCGACGGATCGATGGCTCCTCTCGAAGAACTCGACGACACGACAAAGGACTCGAAAACTTGGCACGGGGCCAATTGTATTGATTTGGTTGTGAACTCTTTTTACAATGGTCGAGGGTTTATATTTATACCCTGGACAGGACACGAGTCCTAAAAGATTACGATTACAAAATATTAAGGAAAACTTCAAAAGTACGATGATCTTGGCTCTAATCCTTTTCGGAGTCCTTTATTATCACGGTCCTTTCTTTCTAATCGGCTTTTCACCTTTTTGCTTTTCCGAATGGAGCCACCGCCTTCAAAGATAGCCGACCGCACGATTGCTTGCCGAATCACCCAGAGTCAGCCGACCGCATGGATACTTGCCGAATCGCCAGGAATAACCACCCGCATGGGTGCTTGCCGAATGCTTCTGAATACTTGCCTCTCGCAAGCCTGCCATGTACTAGCCCACCTGTCATCTTCTCGGTCTTTACCAAAATCTGGTGTTAACAGCGTCCTAATTTCCCGAGCACGGAAAGTGATTAGGGCTTTCTCGGGCCGTGTTCACGTCCAAGGTTGATCTTTGATTCAGAAATTTTTGCGGAAAAGGCATCGAGCCCACGAGCCCGCGGACGGCTTGGGAAAAGTACGAATGTTGACACTTATTAATGTATAATCTTTATTATCAATTATCCCTGCATCATATATGAATATTTACTAGAATAGGGTTATTACTAATAATTTCCATAATTTTTGGTGAATTGTATATTTTTCAAGAATTTATCCAGAAAAGCTTAAAAGAGGTATTAGAGTGCATAATTATTACGAAACTTAACCGCGAAGGAAACGACCGTCATTTGGACGTGGGAAGGATCTAGAAGACACTGGAAGAAACGAGAGCTGCACACCCTACCAGGTGGGGCCAGCCGGCCCCACCACAGCGCCCGGCGGCGCCCCCTTCTAGGGTTTCGAGCCCCCCTTCTGGAAGCTTCCTCCACCGCCTCTGAGGAGTCATCTCAGCCCTTGGTTAAGTCGGTTTGATCCAACGATGCGTATTCATTCCACCGGGCTATAAATAAAGGGCTAGACCCCCTGAAGGAGAGCCAGATCAAGAGCTGTAGAGCCTGAGCATTAGATAGATATCCAATAGATCTAGGCTAGCAATCAAGATAGAGAGTAGAGAGATAGAGTAGAGGAGTAGAGATTCAGAGGAGTTCCGGCCTGTCGGAGCTTCTTCGTAGCTGTATTCGTCTGGATTCAGCTCCCTCGCCCGGAGCTGTGTTCTGATGTACTTTTGTATTCAACACTCTGATTCAAGTAAGCAGTTGTTCTTATTTGTTCTTAAGTTTGCATCTCATATTGAGTACTTTGATCTTGGTAGCTCCTAGGTTGAAGTAGTAATTCGTAGTGTAGACGTGGTGTCTAGGCTATGATTGCTTGTGAATGTTCTCTGATTAGTTGGATAGTGGTAGCTCGCGAAGGTAACTTTATAGCTTCGTTGAATCCTCTGTAGTCCACTTCTCGTTGATAGGATCGATAGGCTCAAAGGTTCTTGGTAGGAGAGAACTCTGATTTCTGCTCTTATTCAGGTTACTTGTCCAGTTAGAACGGTATTATACAAAGCTTACCGGTTGTCGGAACTAGAAGTCATTAGCTATTTCCTCATTCTCAATATTTTCTAGATTGTTCGTGCCTCCTTTAGATTAAGAACTATAGACTTAGTCATTATCACTACTGTTCCTTTGGGTTCGATATTAAAATCGGGTTGATCTTGGTGAAGTGCTGATCAGTATATATCTGTGCGCTTGCGGATAATCTGATAATAATTACAACATAGGGTGCAGTTAATTTATACCAACAAGCATTTCTGGCGCCGTTGCCGGGGAACGGTTTGCTGATTTTGACTTTAGTTTATCTTAATCTATTATTATACTTTTATCTTAAAAATAAATAAATAAAAAATATTATATATGAAACACGAATCTTAACTTTTATATCAATACGAGCACCATCGGGATCGTACCTCCGACCAAAAGAATCATCTAAGCCTATTACATCATCGGCTATGAGCTACACTCGGGATTAATTAAATTAGTTCAGAACATAATTTTTTCGGTAATTCTAGCGAAAACCCCTATTCCCCTTAAGCGATTTTGAGCAAACATGTTCATGTCTAAGTCTTAAGGGTATGACTGATGACACTTTAAGATGGAAACTCTTTTCGTTTTCATTAACGGGACGAGCTAAAAAATGGTATAATCGCCATGTTGGGAGTAGTCAAGGAGATTGGAAAGTATTACGAAAAAATTTTTGTCTTAAATTTTTCCCTATAGAAAAAGTCGCTAAACTTTGTTTTGAAATTATAGGATTTAAACAATTAGATAACGAATCACTAGGCAAGGCTTGGGATCGTTTTTGACGGATTTGGGAATTCTGGACCTAATCTTGCTTTACCAGAGCATATGCTTTTACAACATTTCTTTTTAGGCCTTAATGACAAAAATAAGGAATACCTTAATCTGGCCGCAGGTGCAGTATTTATGCATATTACTGCTGATCATGCTAAAACTATTCTTACCAATATCTTAAATGATCTTCTTGAAGAAAAAGAAGAGTTGTTAGAAGAAGAATCTTTATTAGCTGAAAATAAACTTTTATCCAATTCATCTTAACCTTTAGTTGACTTAGTACCTGAACTATCTAACAAGAAGGAGATAACTCTAATTTCTGAAAGAATGCTTGAAATTGAGGATGAACTTTTTGATGATTATGGGAATACTATATTTTATCATAAGATTATTAAATCTCAAGAATCTAGAAATTTTAATTTAAATCTTTTATATCCCGATGATTTAAAATTTTTTAGAAAAGTAACAAGAGAATTGATTTTTATTTTGGGTGATGAGTGGTTGATAGAATCTCGATTTGTCTCATGAAATAATTCGTCTTAATTCTCCCAATTGTCACTATAAAATTGCAAGTAGATACATATCCTTTTGATGCTTTATATAACCCAGGTTGTAGGAGTCAACATTATGTCTCATACATTTGCTAAAAAATTCTTAAAAGATATACCATTAATTTCTATAAATAAATTATTGAAAAATCGTTCAGGACATATTATTCCTAGTTTAGGAGTTTTATGTGCACTTCCTATTGTTATTAATGAATTCTGAATTTTGCTGAATTTTTATATTTTTGATGTTTAGGATTTTGATGTAATGATTGGATTACCAATAATAAAACTTATTAAAGAAGGTTACAATGGTAAAGTAAACATTAAATTTGGAAAAGGATTTAGTTTCTCGGTACCTATAACTCATTCAAGAAAAGCTAAAGTAGAACCCCTTTCCGAAGTAGATCCAATAGAAGAGGTTAAGGCTATTGAATTTGATAAATTTATTGAACCTGATTTAGAAGATGATACTCAATTCTTTATTAATGAAGAGGAGGAGGACCCTATTGATCCTGAACCTCTTGATGAACTATTAGAGCCACCTAAACCTCCTATTGAGCTTAAACCACTACCTTCTGGTCTTAAGTATGTTTTTCTAAATAATGATCAAAATTATCCTATGATTATAAGTGATAAACTCTCTAATGAAGAATCTTCTAGATTAATAACTATTTTAGAAAAACATCATGCTGCTTTTAGTTATTCACTCCAAGACCTTAAGGGGATCAGCCCTGTTTTGTGCACCCATCGTATACCAACTAATCCAGAAATTACACCTTCGAGAGTTCCCCAACGTAGACTCCATAATGCGATGAGGGAAGTTGTTAAGAAAGAGTCTTAAAACTTTTGCATGCAGGAATTATATATCCTGTACCGCATAGTAAGTGGGTAAGCCCTGTTTAAGTTGTACCTAAAAAGGGAGGAATGACAGTTATCCAAAATAACAAGAATGAATTAATACCCCAGAGAACTTTCACTGAATGGCGAATGTGCATAGATTACAGAAAACTTAATAAAGCAACTGTTGATATCTATTAACGCCCACTGAATGATCCGCAAGCGCACGGATACCGTTGTAGCTTTATCCCAGAAGTATTCCAGGTTTCGTTCCACTGAGAAACGTGTGAGATCAACTACGGTCTGACTTAACTAGGGGTAGCAGTAAGGTGAAGATAGATACTAGATTAAGATAGAACTAGGGTAGAACTAGGGCGACAATTAATGTGGTTGAGAGCAGCAATCAAGGTTGATGATAATAGGAGAGTAGAGAGGATAACTATGGTTCACTTCTTCTAACTTGGGCAAGTCTATGTCTTATATTGCTAACTGGGGACATTACATAAGGAGGGACACCCACATAGGATGTAGATCTCCTTAGCAACCGCGTCCTACTTGGCCTACAAACGGGATAGTGGGATACATAGGATTCAACGGAGCTGTCACCTCCGCGAGCTACCACCAAATCCAGAATGTAGGGTGCATCCACGATTATCCTAAGCCTAAGCACCATGCTTACACCTATGATAATACTCTACTCCCTCTAGAACAGGAATAAAGCACTCAAAGAGAGTCGTGATCCGGAAAAACAATAAAGGCATAGAACTTACTCGCATTAGAAGTTGATCACCAGAGACATCCCAGGAGCAAGCTCAAGTAGAGCTTGATCCCGCCAAGGTACAAGCCGTAGAGAGGGCACTGACAGGCCGACACCTCCTCCTAACTCTTCCCTCACTCTCCATCTCACTATTATCTAAAGACTAGATCCTAGAGAGGACTAATCTTCTCTTGATGGCTGGCCCCAGAGAGGTTATCCATTCGAGGGACACCTCTCAATTAGGGTTTGAGAGAATTGCAAATGAATGTGTGTTCCCCTGGGGGGTCCTGCCCTCCTTTTATAGCCCGGTGGGATGAACGTGAGCCCTTGGATCAAACCGACTTTGGCGGACGGCTGAGATTGAAACCCTAAGGCGGTGGAGCATGTGGGCCGAAGTTGGGCCTATTTGGCCACTGTAGCAGACCGGCCGGTCTGGGGTGGGACCGGCCGGTCCCACTCCGGGCCTGTTCGTGGTCCGCTTCGTCGTGGTGTCTTCTCGCGCCTTCTGGAGTCTTCTAGTGCAGCCCCTGCGGTGGAATTCATATCTTTTCATCCGGAACTCCGAAAAAGGCAAATGATATGTCCATTTTGATCGTCTCGACGAGCTCTTCACAATGGTGCATTCCAATTCATCATTTGAGGTGCTTGTAATCTGTCATGTTGGTCCTTTTTGATAGCTTTTCCGATGTATACTTGCAGAGACAAGGATTCACCAAAACTCGTGGAATTCCGTTAGTGTAAACCCTAAGTCTATATTGGTGATCGCCAATGTGCCTCTTTCAGGAGTTAGTTGATGGGTAAATTTGGTCATTAATAGCCGTCAACAACAACAAATAAAGATCATTTCCCGCTACCTTTCATTGATGAGATGTTAGAGCGTTTAGCCAATCATTCTTTCTTTTGTTTTCTTGATGGTTATTTAGGATATCACCAAATTCCTATCCACCCTGATGATCAAAGCAAAACCACGTTTGATGAGACATGGCCCGATCTTCCGAGAGGTATTGGTAAGTTCGATTGGTGGAGAACTCGACGTTGGTGATCCGGCTTCAAATCAGACACGATTCGAACCCTGCAACCGTTACACCACTGCTCCGTTGGTTATCAACCAAGCACAACTTGATTGACCTCGCCAAGAAGGCTGCTCCTGCAAGCGAATCGAAGAACACAAGCAAGAAGGTTTCAACACGCAATCTGAAATTGCAAATATGAATGAAGCGAATATCAATTGAAGGTTCAAGAACTTGGTTCCAAAGGACTAATCGACACAGTGGAGAAGGTGAAAGGTCCTAAATGGCTAGAGGGGGGTGAATAGCCTAATTAAAATTTCTATAAAGCACTAAACAAACCGGTTAGTATAACAAATGGCGAAGCAAGTGTTGCACTAGCCTAGTGGGGGGTTGCAAGCCAACCTAACCAATTCTAGCAATCCTACTACACTAGGCACACTATGAATATGGACCTTAGCAATTCAACTATGCTACACAACCTAATACACTACTTTTCACAAAAGTAATCGCTAGGAAGGGAACCAAGTGTGCAAACCGTGCCTTTGGGATGTCGTGCCAATCACCTTCTTGATCAACAATGAGAAACCAAGGTGATGATCCAATCAATCAAATGAAATCCAAATATGATCTCGATGGATCAATCGCAAATGAACACCGGAGTTTTTACCGAGGTTCACGTGCTTGCCAACACGCTACGTCCTCGTTGTGACGGCACACTCAATTGGGATTCGGCGGCTAATTGGCACCACACCAAGCCTCCAACGGGCACCGCAAGAATCACCACAAGATGAGGGCAACACAAATCATGAGCATTCCACTAGAGTACCTTTTGCGATCTCCCCCGGGGACAAGGTCAAGAACCCCTTACAATCACCTCCGGAGTGGCCAAGAACAATCTCCAAGCTTGCTCAACTCCGGCTCGCTGCTCTAACCGTCTAGGTGGTGGCAACCACCAAGAGTAATAAGCTCAATCGCAGTAAGAACGCTCACTAGTGCCACTAGATGCTCAATCACAAGGCAAATGCACTAGAAGCTCTCCCAATCACTCTCTAGATCAATCAAGATGAATGCAAAGTGAGGGAGGAGGTTTGCTTAGCTCTAGGGGATGTCAAGTATGTCAAAGTGCCAAGAGAGACTCCCTAGAGCCGGCCAAATCACTTATATAGGCGTCCCCAAGAACACCCAACCGTTACTCACAAACCTCAGTTTCTGCGCGTCGACCGGACGTGGGTTAAGTGGCGACCGGATGCGTCCGGTCCCAGCGTCCGGTCCCTCTACCACGGCCACGTGTCCCAGACGTTTGAATGTAGCCGTTGCGCGCCAACGGCTCGATCACTCGCGCTCTTCACCGATCGACCGGACGCGTCCTGTGCCACCACCGGACGCCAGCACAGTGGAGTCCGGTCGCTACCCAGAGAGCTCCAAAACTGCAAATTCTCGACCGGACGCGTCCGCTGCCCCTTGACCGGACGCGCCCGGCGTCCGGTCCACACAGCTTCAACCTCGGCGCCACGAAGAACTTTTTGGCACCGGACGCCCGGTCCTCAGAGTCCGGTCGCCCCTTGAAAAATCAGCGGGACGACACCAACTGACCGGACGCGTCCGGTCCCTACCAGGACAGCGTCCGGTCACCTCTGAGTGACTGCACTTCGTCCGAAAACCTCCGAGTCCCGCCTCGCGAGCTCGGCGGGAGGGTTCCACACCCAAACACCATCACCTCTTGCCCTCATGTGCCAACACAAAAGTGTCTCTCCTCTTGTGCACGTGTGTTAGCCTTTTCAAATGATTTTTGCAAGAGTTAGCAAGCACACTAGGTCCCTAATACATATGCAAAGTCATTGCTCACCTAGTGGCACTTAGATAACCGATATTGCGCGACATCGCCCCTCTTAATAGTACGGTTATCAATCCTAAACCCGGCCATCAACTTCTCTACTCGCCTATAGCCGACAAAATGGAAATGCCCTAACATATACCTTTGCCTCTAGCATTCCATCTTGCTCCTCATCTCCAAGTGTGGTACTTGATCACTTGTGGTCACCTTCATCATCTTGATCACCATTTCTCCACTTGGCTTAGACCTCCCCTTTCTCTAATGCTACACACTTAGCAACAGGGTTAGTCCTAGGTTTCATCAATTAGCCAAAACCAAACTAGGGCTTTCAGATGGTCTAGAACGGGGGCCCTGGATCACTGCAAAAGGAATTGTCTTCATAGTTACAATGAATCAATCAAGTTTCACGATGGAAAACTCAAACTAGACAAAACCCAAGTCTATTTGGCGGCGGCTACGACGATATAAATGTCCTAGGGTTGGAGGCGCACCAGGGGGCGCCCACAACATGGGCCACAAGCCCAACTCGATACAAGGCCAAGTGGGCCCAAAAATAGGTGTCGCAGCACCTTTTCGTGGTCACACAGCATGATCCACGAATGTTCTGGAGCTAGGACTAGAACCAAACTGACGGCGTCATCGTCCCCTTTCCAACGCAAATTCACACGCCTCGTTTCGATGTCGTATGAGAGAATTATGATCAAAACACGGACGACGTGTCTGCTGAATCCGAAAGTGACGTGGCTGCTGAGTTGGAGATGAGTTGCAACTTGGAGAAGACCATGGCATCGGTGTGTCCAGCGTGGCGATGTCCTCATCAACGTTTACATGTCCTTATAGAACTTATGCTTATCATAGTATGTCGTTTGGATTATGTAATGCACCCGCTTCTTTTCAAAGATATATGATGTCTATGTTTTTTGATATGATAGAAGAAATTATAGAAGTTTTTATGAATGATTTTTTAGTTTATGAAATTTTTTTGAAGATTGTCTAGAAAACCTAGATAAAGTTTTGCAAAGATGTGAAGAAAAGCACTTAGTCCTCAATTGAGAAAAATATCATTTTATGGTTAGAGAAGGAATAGTGTTAGGACACCTAATGTTAGAAAGAGGTATAGAGGTAGATAAGGCTAAAATTAAAGTAATTGAACAACTATCTCTACCTGTTAATGTAAAAGGAATCCGAAGCTTTCTTGGTCATTGTGGTTTTTATCGTAGATTTATAATAAATTTTTCACATATTGCTAGGCCAATGACTAGATTGTTAGCTAAAGATGTGCCTTTTGAATTTGATGATGCATGCTTAGAATCTTTTAATATTCTTAAGAAAGCACTTATGTCAGCACCAATCATTCAACCTCCTGATTGGTCTTTACCTTTTAAAATTATGTGTGATGCTAGTGATTAAGCTGTAGGAGCAATTTTAGGACAAACAAAAGATAAAACGTATCATGCAATTGCTTATGCTAGCAAAACAATGACAGAAGCATAATTAAACTATGCAACAACTGAAAAAGAACTCTTAGATATCATTTTTACTATTGATAAATTTAGGTCTTACTTAGTTGGAGCTAAAATAATTATTTACACTGATCATGCTGCTCTTAAATATTTGCTCACTAAGAAAGATGCTAAACATCGCTTGATAAGATGGATCTTACTGCTTCAAGAATTTGATTTGAAAATAAAAGATAGAAAAGGAATAGAAAACCCTATTGCTGATCATTTGTCTAGGATGCATTTTAAAGAACCTCTGAAACTACCTATCAATGACTCATTAAGAGATGACATGTTGTTTAAGGTGACCAAGTCAGACCCTTGGTACGTGAATATTGTCAACTTTATGGTTGCAGGTTACGTACCACCAGGAGAAAATAAAAAGAAGCTTATTTATGAAAGTCATCTCCGTATATGGGATCCACCATACCTCTTTAGGGTTTGTTCAGATGGGCTACGCAGAAGATGTGTACCAGTGAAAGAAGGAATGCAGATCATTTAGAAATGCCATTCATCACTATATGGAGGTCATTATGGGGCATTCCGCGCTCATGCAAAAATCTGGCAGAGTGGTTTCTTTTGGCTAACCATATATGAGGACACTAAAGGTTTTGTCCGAAGATGTGGGTCATGTCAGAGACACGGGAATATTAATGCTAGAGATGCTATGCCACTCACTAATAATCTTCAGATAGAGCTCTTTGATGTCTGGGGAATTGATTATATGGGACCATTTGTAAATTAAGGAATTATGAATACATTTTGGTGGTAGTTGATTATGTATCCAAGTGGGTAGAAGCTATGCCATGCAAGAATGCTGATTCAAAACACTCAAAGAAGATATTTGAAGAGGTTATATTTCCAAGATTTAGGACACCAAGGATGGTTATAAGTGACGGAGGAACATATTTCACTGATAAGAAGTTTCACTTATACTTACAAGCTCATGGAATATGACACAATGTTGCTACTCCGTATCATCCTCAGACAAGTGGCCAGGCAGAAATATCAAACAAACAAATCAAAAATATTCTTCATAAAATAGTGAATGAAATGGGGACTGTATGGAAGGATCGGTTACCTGACGCACTTTGGGCATACCGTACAGCCTACAAAACACCTTTAGGTATGTCACCATATCAGTTGGTATATAGTAAAACCTGCCATTTACCCGTAGAATTAGAGCATAAGGCTCACTGAGCTATTAAGAGATGGAACATGGATTTGGAAGCCGCTGGAGAAAAGAGAAAAATGCAACTATCAGAATTAGAAGAATGGAGAGAAAAAGCTTATCATAATTCGAAGATCTATAAAGAACGGACAAAAAGTTGGCATGATAAGAGGATCAAGAAGAATGAGTTTACACCAAAAGATAAGGTATTACTTTTTAATTCTAGGTTTAAATTATTCGGGTTTGGAAAATTATAAAGCAAATGGGAAGGACCATTTACTGTTGTGAATTCATCACCACATGGAGCGGTAACTTTACAATCATACGAAGGTACGTTATTCAAGGTAAATGGATACCGACTTAAACTTTTCTAGAACCATTTGATTCAGGAGTAGTTGACAAATTGGATTTTATCCAATTACCAACTTATTAAGCTCTATTATTATCCGATACGAAAAACTATCGCGCAATGCAACCAACAGGAATTACTTAGAGTTCGAAGGCACCACGAGCAAGGCCACCCCGAAAGGTTGCCTAGTGGGGCCGGTCGGCGCCCTAGTGGGGCTGGACGGCGCCCCCGCCCCCTCTCATCCCGACTCTCGTTCCCGTGTCCTTCTACACTCTTCCTACGTATGTTCACGTATAATCCCATCGCGTGTGGATATTCTTTCGTACGAACCCCGTAGAACCTAGATTTGTCCTCATCCTGTCTCCTAAAAACCCATATAAGTACGCACCTAGACCTCCCTCAATTGTATCCCATAAATAGCCACCTCTCTCCTCCAGAGAAACTCTCCAATTTAGATCTAGCAGCAATGGCGGACAAGGCGATCGTCTCCTACGGCGCAGACTTCAACAACATCTCAAGCGATGACTCGAAGGCCCTCGTCCTCGCGTAGCCGAAGCCTCTCGCCGTCGTACCACCGAAGCATCTTGACTAACACGAGCAAGCCTACCACGTACAAGACCAGCCTACTCTACCGTCGCCACCTGCAAGACTGCTGCTAGAAGACGGTACCAGGAGGAAGCAGATTGCTATTCCCCGGGGCACCCCGCTTCTTCCACCTAGGGACAACGAACGACTCTTGTTAGTCAAGACCGACAAGAACGGGACGCTGGTGTGTGCAAAGTACACCACTGCTCGTCCCGCTGTCAGAGGATTTCGTGCACGCCCAAGCCAAGTTTGCTACACCGAGTTCGTACCACCTCCGCCCAAGAGACAGATAGCTGCACCAGCACTAGCACTAGAAAAGGGTCCTAAGTAGCCTCAACTCTCTTTACGCATTCTCAGTGAAAGGATTGAAGGCCTCTCTAACTCCATTAAAGGCTTAGAGAAGACTGACGATCTAAGGACTAAGATTATGGGCGACATGGCTAAACAAAAGAAACCAATATCAAGCTAATCTGTAGTCTCAAGTGCGACAAATATAAGCTCAATGCAGAGGTCGAGGAGCTTAAGAAAGAGATCGAGGATCTTGCTAAGGAAGGGCAACGTTAATTGCCTAGTTATCTATTTAATAAGACACAGTTCGCTAGGTTGGATTAGTTTCGGGTCATAAATTTTTTAGGACAAAGCCTAATGAGCTAGGGCAGTCGTTAGCTCAGTATTTAAAGCGTCTGTCCAGTTATCTATTATTACTACCATCAAGAATAAAGTGCCTTATCTTTTATATCAACGATTTATTATTTCTTTACCTACTCTATTCTCTATTTTTTGGTGTGTGTCTGTCTCCACATATGGCGCAGAAAAGTATACAGGAAAACAAGTGTGGGGGAGGCACATTACAACCACGGAACTGAATTCACTCAGAAAAACAACATAATTCAGAAAACAATCGAACCAGGACCACGCACGGCGAAGTAGGCCCCGAGGGGCCACATAGGCACGCCGCTCGGCGCCCTGTCTGGGCCGGCCGGTGCCCTGCCTCTCCCTTCTGCCTCCTTGTCTCGATCACGGTCAGGTTTGAACCCAATACAATATAATTGCATACATTCTACTTTCATTTTTTATCTAAATTATAAATCCCCATATTAAATACTTTTAAAGGATGATAAAACTGTTTAATCCATGACTTAAAAATGAATTGTGTAACACTTTTCTAGGAGTCATGATTGCTGTTGGAAACCATTTATAGGGACCTCATGATTGTTTAAGTTATTGTAGAATACGAGATAGTAGAATAATGAGTACTCAACTCGTGATAATTTGTCCTTGGAGATTTTATTTCAAAAATTTGAAAACAATTAGCTTCACTTCTCCTTGTGGTGGAAACATGATTCCTAATAAAAGTCATAAATAATAATAATATTACTCTATTACTTATAATATTAAAATTAATTATTATGACTTTGGTTGAGAGATTTATCATACTCCTAAGATCAATGTTTAAAAAAAACCTCTTGAGTATTATTGTGAAGGAGGCATGAGCTATTCAAGAAAATCTGAGGAAATAAAAAGGGACAAGTGTCCGAAACCTCAAAAGATAGATCACGAGGAAATAAAAAGGGACAAGTGTCCGGAACCTCGATTAAATGTGTATTTTGAGCACGTGCTCGACAGTAAAATTAGCCCAATAGCTCATGGTCTCTCCGACATAATATGCCAAGAGTGGATTTAAAAAAAACTTGATCTAGGAATATGACATTTCTCTTCCTGGTTATAAATGTCGACTCAATCAATATCACATGTACCAGTGCCACTACAAACGGAGAAGGTCAAGCTAAGTTTTATTTGCAAAATTTACTTACCTCCAACAGACATAATTAAAGGAAAAGAGTGATCTGTTTCAAGCTATTCTGTTCCTCAACTACTCAAAGATTCATGGTAGACACTTTAAATTCCACAGTGCTTGATGACTAGACTAGTTTTATATAATTCAATTCTCAAGTTATACATTAAATATCTTATTCTCTCTATGTTAAAACCAACCTTTTTCTCGAGACGAGTAAAAGCCTAAGTGTGGGGGTAATTGTTGACACTTATTAATGTATAATCTTTATTATCAATTATCCCTGCATCATATATGAATATTTACTAGAATAGGGTTATTACTAATAATTTCCACGAGTTTTGGTGAATTGTATATTTTCAGAGACTTATCTAGAAAAGCTTAAAAGAGAGATTAGAGTGTATAATTATTACGAAACTTAACCGCGAAGGAAACGATCGTCATTTGGACGTGGAAAGGATCTAGAAGATACTGGAAGAAATGAGAGCTGCACACACCCCTGCCAGGTGGGGCCGGCCGGCCCCACCACAGCGCCGGGCAGCGCCTCCTTCTAGGGTTTCGAGCCCCCTTCTGGAAGCTTTCTCCACCGTCTCTGAGGAGTCATCTCAGCCCTTGGTTAAGTCGGTTTGATCCAACGATACGTATTCATTCCACCGGGCTATAAATAAAGGGCCAGACCCCCCCTGAAGGAGAGCCAGATCAAGAGCTGAAGAGCCTGAGCATTAGATAGATATCCAATAGATCTAGCTAGCAATCAAGATAGAGAGTGGAGAGATAGAGTAGAGGAGTAGAGATTCGGAGGAGTCCCGGCCTGTCGGAGCTTCTTCGTAGCTGTATTCGTCTGGATTCAGCTCCCTCGCCCAGAGCTGCGTTCTCAGGTACTTTTGTATTCAACACTCTGATTCAAGTAAGCAGTTGTTCTTATTTGTTCTTAAGTTTGCAACTCATATTGAGTACTTTGATCTTGGTAGCTCCTAGGTTGAAGTAGTAATTCGTAGTGTAGACATGGTGCCTAGGCTATGATTGCTTGTGAATGTCCCCTGATTAGCCGGATAGTGGTAGCTCACGAATGTGACTTTATAGCTTCATTGAATCCTCTGTAGTCCACTTCTCGTTGATAGGATCGATAGGCTCAAAGGTTCTTGGTAGGAGAGAACTCTGATTTCTGCTCTTATTCAGGTTACTTGCCCAGTTAGAACAGTATTATACAAAGCTTACCGGTTGTCAGAACTAGAAGTCATTAGCTATTTCCTCATTCTCAATATTTTCTAGATTGTTTGTGCCCCCTTTAGATTAAGAACTATAGACTTAGTCATTATCACTACTGTTCCTTCGGGTTCGATATTAAAATCGGGTTGATCTTAGTGAAGTGCTGATCAGTATATATCTGTGCGCTTGCAGATAATCTGATAATAATTACAACATAGGGTGCAGTTAATTTATACCAACAACGAATGAACTACCTGGATTTATGAGGCTGGTCACGCCGCACGCCGCAAAGGCCGGGAACCTGGGCCTCACTTGAACTACCCGTTAGCAACTCACCGGGCACTGCATCTCAACCCAACCGAAGGGAAGATGCAGCGTTGCCCACCTCCTCCGACCCCACAAAAGGGTCGCGTGGGGAGAAGACTCGACCCCCAGACCGGGCCCACGCGTTTGCAAGGGTGCCGGGGGCTCGAGGGCAGAAATGTCTGAAACACTAAACTAAAATAAACCCTGGGGGCGAACGCGTATGACCCTCCACGCCCCCAGAAAACGTGCGCGCGATCACGACCCTAAAATAAACAAACTAACATGACCCTCCAGCATGCAGGGGTGTCGATCCCTCGAACGTATCGTTTCGTGCCCGCTCGTTCTCTCGCGATCGATCTTATGGTTTCTTTTTTCCTAAGTCATAAGATTACGGGAACAAAGAAGCATAAACTTGCGGATTAACAAAATACTTTATTTATTTCCTCTTTCTTTTATAATTACATGATATGATTCTACAGAAAAAGGGGGGAAGAGGAGGTGAGGTCGCCGACCCTAGCCTACAGCTCCCCGGCGAAGAGCTGGTCCACCGGGGAGAGCTCCATCGCAACTCCCACCGCCTCCTCGTACCCCGGGAGCACGTCGGCATAGTCCTCCAGGGACTCGCCGGTGGGGAAGCCAGTGACGTCGGTCAGGTCGACGTCGGTGTGCGCCTCCACCATCGCAAGCGCAATGACCGCGCCCTGGCGAATCGCGCGCACCATCGAGGCGTTGACGCTGACCTGCGCCATTTCAAGGCGCTCGCGCACGTAGCCGGCGGGAGTGTGGACAAGGTCGGCGAGCTCGGTCCCAGCGACCGCCATCGCCTCCATCTCCGCCAAGGCCTCTGTGGGAACACAGAGAGAACGTCAGAGCAGAGAAATGTCGAAAAAGAAACAAGACAAAGAGCAACAAAAAGACCCTCATCGGCGCAGGTGTGGTCTGCCTCCTCCCGCTGCCGGCGGGCGACGCGGTTCTCCTCCTCGAGCACCACCACCACCGCCTCAAGGGTGGCGATGCGCTCGAGGGCATCCCCGTGTGGAAGCGGAGGGGCCGATGGCTCCGCCGCCGCTGGAAGGGCGGCGACGCAGCGCGCCGTCAGGAACGGACGGCCCGGCCCGCCCGCCCGGGAGGAGCCGGCGACATAGGCCGCCGACGAAATCCGGCAGGTTTGGAGCCGCCGGCCTCCTGCGTGTCCCCGGCCACGCACATTGCGAGCCGGTGACCCCACTGACTCCTCAGACCTGGCCCTCCTCGCTGGCGCGCCCCTCTCCATGGCCGGTGGTGAACGGAGGAGAAGCAGGGAAGAAGAAGAGTAAGGAGCGGGAAGGCAAAGCAGGGATGGCAGAAGCAAGGGCAAGGGGAGGTCGTGCTCCACGACCCCTTTTATAGGAACCATGGAGACTCCAAGGGTCGCCACGACCGAGCGGCGGGAAGGCCTCTCGCCCTCCTGCCCAAACGCCCCGCCTCCTCGTCTCGCCCCGCATTAATTCTGACGCCAGGCTCGAGGCAGAGGCGCCGCGCGTGCACCTCCCTCGGATAAGTCCTGGCGCGGGCTCCAAAGCCCAGCAGACCGATGCGTCCAATCGGCTGCCCGACGGTCCAGAGGCGCCATTATGGCTAAGAGCGAACCGCTCGGCAGCGCGCCCGAAACCGACGCACTCCACTACCCCGAAGCGCACGCTTCAGTCTCTGCGGACGTGGCCCACGTCCCCAGAGACTCGAGGGCTACACCCACCGGAGAAACCGAATCGACCCCAGGAGACAAGTCCCTGCAGGTGTAGACCCACACCCGCAGGGACTCGGGGCTACACCCGGCGGGTGCGCTCGCGCGCACCCACCGGAAAAGTCGAAGCGACCCTCGGTGGCAAGTCCCTGCAGGCGTGAACCCATTCCTGCAAGGACTCGGAGGCTACTGTCGGGGGCCAAACAATTGGCCTGTTGGGCCCCCGACTAAATAATACTAAGTAAGCCGCTAATGACGGCCCACGAACGATCTAACGGAGACCGGACCTAGTGGGCTGGCATCCCGACGGCCCAATGGGGGACTGCAACGAAGACCGTAGGCAAACTGCGTTGCGCGGCCCAGAAGACAGGGCGCGACCCCCAGGGTGCGCGGCTCGCACGACTCCTGCCGGGCCAGAGGACTCCCGAGGTCGAGAGCCAGGAGGCTGCGGCTCGCACGACCCCCTGCAGGCGTTTTCGCGAAGAAGCCGCCCGAGGCTTGTGCCCCACGCTTGGGCCGTGATCTCACTTCAGGATGACCGGTCAAGCCGTATCTTCTCCGTCTGTGCCCCGTGCAGCGTATGGGGTGGAAGCATCTTGACCGCACTGTTCGTCAGGGCAGGGCATGGCGACGAATGGGGCACTATTAGCCAGAGCAGGGCGTGGCCTGGCTCTTGACCACACTGTTAATCAGAGGCAGGGCGTGGCTCGACGTCTAATCGCTCCCTCCGATTGACAATCCGGATAACCCATCCGTCACGACCCACTCTCGTGTCGTACGATATCATTAACTCCAGGGCAATACTCTAAGCGCTCCAATCAACTGTTCAACCTCACCGCCCACTGTGAAGGCATGGGCGGGCACTCCGGCGACGCGACCACACCGGCGACAGGCATTGATCACCACGTACGACGAAAGGAAGAAGGACGCCCCGACCCCAAGAAGGAGGACGAGCCACTCCACCATTGTCCTTTTTCTTTCTTTTTCTGCACGGCACGCCCATACTCTCTACGCCCATGTAAGGCCGTTCCCTCCCTTCATCTATAAAAGGGAGGGCGAGCCACCCCACGAGATAGAACACATCCGAACATAGAAGACTTCCCAAAAACCCATCGCACACACCCCACACATGCCACGATATTGGCATCACGCTCAATCAGAGACTTGGGAGCCTCTCCCTCTCTCGAACCGGTTGTAACCCCTACTACGAACCGCCGCTAAGTAACACGATCCCTTCGAACTGGACTTAGGGCCTCACGCCCGAACCAGTATACCCCCCGTGTCCTCTTAGCGAACCATCCGGGCATAAACGCGCATCTATAAATTTACTAGTTGGTGCTTTCACGAAACACCGACAAGTGTTCTTCGTTCTAGTTGGTTATCATCCCTCACCCTAATTAGATTATGATGGAATTGGAACTGATTGAAGGAATCAACTTGCTGACACAAAAAAAAACCGCATCTGTATATTTGAGACCGAAGAAAATAGGGTTGTAACCCATGGTTGTTCCCTTTTTATCGATGAGGTTAGATTGTTTCTCAACTTCTGACGATATTTCAAAGCACTAGACCTTCTGTCTAAACCATACATGGCCATCGGCACCGTGTTTAATTATTGTTCTTTTATTTTGTACGAATAAAGCACAGATGTTGCTGCTGCTGAATTCTAGTAGTACAGATCATGTCTCCTCTATGCCCTGGGTATATGGCGCATCAGCCTCCTTGACCTGGCCATGATGCTCAAATAATTTCTGATTTTGTGATTCTAGTGTCAAGTTCAGCATTTATGTCATATAAACTTTGATACTGGATGAAACTTTTGCTTTATCCCTTCTTAGACATAGGTAGTCCTCTAATTTATGTTTATTCCATTTGCTTACAATTTATATTTATTCTTCGTAGAACTCCATAATAATGTAATTTTTTCTAAGGAATCTAGTCCACCATTTAAAATTCTTAGGACCACGTAATCACTAGTTCGAAATCTTGAAAAGTGAAAACCCACGAAGATAATTATTGTGTATACATGTAATTTATCTCATTAATTACATCTCGATTACCTCTTAGATCAATGACAAGAGATGCATGTTGTATACAAACCCCCTATGCAAAGCCATATAGTTTCCTAATTTGGGTAGGGGATTTATCTTCGGCTTCCATTATTTTGCTACCTTTTCTTAGCAAGGGGAAAGCTTGAGTACATGGTGGTTGTATTCAATCAGTGTTAATATCAATTTTCTCATTCTAGTATATAGGTTCATCGAGTGCTTATTTTGGATTTGTGCTGACCTTTTTAAGGTTAACTGTCCAACAAAAGGTATATCTAAAATAGCATTAATTGAGAACATTGCGGGCAGAAAGAAAGCACACATAGTTGAGTTTACAAACCAAGGATTAGAGCTCACATAGGATCGACTCATCCGATGCTAGGAGAAGACACGCCTTACAACACACCATTGATTTCTCAAAGCATGGGCCAAAACTTGCGTCTCACATGACGACAGCCTCACCCAGATTGCTACTTGGAAGGTGATTTTGTTGTAAATGTTTTGGGACCTAAACAGCTCAAAGAGACGCGTTGTACATGCCCTTAGGACGATAATGTGCATCCGGTGTTTAGGTCTTACTATGCTTGCACCGATTCAAACCTGATCTGACATCAAGGACTACCATTGCAGTTGCTCTTAGATAACATACTTCAACACTTGTCGTTTAAAAGAATAGAGAACTACATGCGACCTTCGCATTGTGGGACAAGACAACATGAGCATACAGAATTATAACTAAACTCTTATGTGAGAAACTAAGCACAGCCTAATGGTCCTGTTTGGTACATCTGTAAGGTACTTAAGTCTAAAATAAGATGAGATTAAAAACGTAACAAAATACTTCTTTATGTAGTCTAATCAGAACAAAACTAATGGTACATGAGTGTCAAGTACCTCTTTTGTACTGACCACTATTTACTTTGATAAGTATCAGATATGGTGCTCTTCTGAGTGTCTAAAAATGAAAACAGAAGCCTGCTGACGACTGATGAGGAAGCATAAGGCATTCAATAGCAGAGTGGTCTCGTGGACATCATAGTATTCCAAAAGAAAAAAAAATGACACATCAAACCATGCAATTCAACAAATAGTGTTAGTGTGCTACAAAAAGGGTATCAGTCCGAATGCTATATAATCATATGACTAAGTTGGTAGAATTGAATGACAAAGATACAATATGTTGTTAGTACTGCCGAAACTCCTGTTCATTCAAATGCAAGAGCACCATTTCCCATTTCAACTCCACTGCCACCACCCATAAGACATAAGCAATTGATGAATCACAGGAACAGACGGTTACACATTTTACAATGGTGAGCTGTACTTACAGATTTTTGCTTCTATGTAAGGATCTGAGTTCTCTATGTGGATATACCATGTATACCAATAGTTTCATTACTGACAGATGTCATCACAGTTGTTACCAGTTCACTGCTACCAAAAATAATCTGTCTAGTATATCAGGTAATCATCCAATTCTACACAGAGCTAGTTGCATTAGAAATAGAGGCAAGCAATTTCTTTCGTGTATGCTGTTCAGAGCCAGGGGACTTGATAACAAAGGAATGCACAACTGTCCCATTGTTGGCTGTGACCTTTGACTCACCTACTTTGACCTCTGCATCTTCAAATGCTTGGAGCACCTTTTGTATTGGATGGTTTTCAATCTGAGATACCGCTCGAACAAGAATCTCGCCTTGCACCACCTGGATGTCCACTTCTGGCCCAGGTGTTTGCTCTGGAAGCCGAACCCGCTCTGCCTCCATCTTTTCCAGTTTCTTCTTGAGATCACTGATATGCATTACAGCATCTTCCAGAATGGATGCCTTGTCCATTTTTGAGATGTTGGGCACAATTGCTCTCAGAGCACAGAATCGCTTGTTGAGCTTTTCCCTTCTCTGACGCTCAGCCTCAACATGGCTAAGCGGTGGTTCCTCCCTCCCATTTGTTGGTTTCCTTTCCCTCTTCCTTGGCTGTCGACCCTCCCTTTCCTCATTGAACAAGTCATTGGCATTGCCCTTCTCCGCATCCAACATGGCTTTTTGCGAAATCAAAACGCCAAACTTGGAACTGGACCCCACACGAAAATCTATTTGCATTGGCCCCCGGGGCTGAGACGCTTGTTGGGCCAAGATCTGCTGTGGACTCTGAAGCTGAAATGGGCTCACTGTAGTGCTATGAGAAGCTCCATTGCTGCAATTTGCATTCTGGCTTGTCTCAACTAAGATACCATTGCCAAACTTCTGCTGATCAGAATTCAGGCCTCGGGCCTGACTCCATGAGAAATTCTGCAAACCTTTCCGGAGATTAGGTAGCAACCTGCTCTCACCACAGTCACTCTTCTGTGCATCTATTGAACTTCCATCCAACTTTGATGGATCAGCTCCTTTGCTGTCTGAAGGTTGGCTCATACTCAAATCCTGCCCAAAAATCTTCGTCAAACCTGGTGATATTGGAACAGAACTATTATCCTCATGCTTCTCAGTTGCTATCCTGTTACTGCATGTCCCAAGAAACATTGACCTTATAGTTTGCAGAGCTTCAGCACTCTCAGGTACATTCTGCATTGAACCTACCTCAAGTACACCAGCTTTGAATGGCACTAGCACAATGGTCTTGAATCCTGCTGCATTTGCAAGGAATCCCCGGTAACAATAATTTGCTGGGGAAACATTGTGCTTATTGTTCGGAATCCAAAGGGGTGCCCCTGCACCAAAAACTTTCCCAGGACCACCAACATGACGTGGAAATGCAAAATACATAGAAGCTAGAAAGAATATCTCAGTGTCAGTGACCTGGTCAATTCCAGGAGCATAATCCTCCTCGTCAGCCCCAGCAAATGCTGTGTGCAACCTCTGCAGCACCCGCTTCCGCATCTTTTGTCTGGTCACCAAAGATGCATCACCAACACTCATAGATGTAGCAAAACCAATCTCACTATCATGGGGTTCACGGCAAGATCCATCACCCCAGCCAAGGACAATAGCACCAGATTTTGTGCGGGAGAGCTGCCAGAAGATGGCATAGTCCCAACGAATGCTCTGATCATCAGCCTCAACTAGGTTCTGGAGTTTATTTTGCAAATCTGCCAACACAGATGCTGCTACAAGACCTTCAGATATGGCACCACCACATTTTGTTAGATATGTGAAGGCATCCGAGCCCAGCACAGAAGAACAGAGGGCTTTGTCTTCCTCAGTCCAGAACTGTCCAATGCTTACCTCCTTGATCTCTGTCTTCATGAGTGCATAGCCTGCTCAACAGTACTATGACTATGAGTCAGATCAACAGACAAGAAAATCATAACAAACTCTGACAATGATTGGCTAAACTAACAATTTGAAAACAAATTTAGCCCTGCAGCAAAGAATGTGCTTCCATTTTCTTTGCCACAAGGAGTGCACTTTATTAACCCCCTACAGCACAAATGATAAAATGGGTATTACTTGAATTTGTGGACACTATGCGAGACACATTAGATAAGAACTTTTCCCTTTTCTTTTGAAAGCACTCTTGGCAGCACATGGGTTTCTAAAACCAATTACAGGTTCAAATCCTGAGTGTGAAGCAAATTATCTTGTGTCAAAGCAAAGTAAAACAAATTAAAGAATGTACTCTACACAGACAGCATAAAGTCCAAAAAGTTTAGGTGACTGTTGAAAGTTCCAATTTGAAATACTGTAATTTATCTCAATTACTCCTGTATCTACTGAAAAACAGTTCATATTCCAGGGAATCTCTAGGTAATCTTAGGGCCAGTTTGCAGAGCTTGTCCTGTGTCGGATTCTGAGAGAAGTAATTTTGTGGGTAAAAGTAATTCTCTGTAATCTTTGAGGATAAACTCTATGGAGGAACTCATTCTTTATAGGAAGTGAATCAGGAAAAGGTAGTCTTTTCAGATCCCAGCCCTTTATTTGTTTGTTGTTTCATAGGTCTAACAAACAGGCCAACACAATCGTACCATGAATAACACACTCTAGCTCATAAAATTTGTTATGCACCTCCTAATGTTACATGACAACTAAATCTTATCTATATTTATGATTAAGTGTGCATCAATATGAACTTTGTAGTGTAAATCAACAATCAAGGGCTCACAAAAATCCACTTAAATTTAGTTGTGGGCCACTTTAGAATTCAAGTAATCATCATGGATTTGAGTTCATTTCACAAAGAAAGACTACAGATGGACTACATTAACCATACATCTCAAGTATGACTACAGTAACCATACATCTCAAGTATTCTGCATATGTGCTGGGAACAAACAAAAAACTATAAACAGATCCGTCAAATTATTGCAAATGTATATTTAAGGAACCCCATAATTAAGTAGATTTTAGCAAGGAATAAGTCCGGAATTACAGAATTTTGAAGGTCCTCCTTCCTGGTTCTCTTCCACAACATTTGGAGCCCACTTGGACAGCTGTCATGTTAACGTAACGTAAACTAAAGAACGAGAACTAAAACTTCTGTGAAGTTTTTGGACATCCTGCCAGAACCCTTGAGTCTAGTTTCACACTAATTTCTTTTGAAATTTGCAATTTTGATAGAGCCCTTAAACTTTAACTTTGTGAAATGTGATAGTTTGAACACAAAAAAAAAAAAAAAAAAAAAAAAAGGTAGGGGACTCCCCTGCCGATTCATTAAAAAAAATGTGATAGTTTGGTCAATTTATCCCTAAGTACGGAAACTCAATAAAATGACAGTAGCAGATGCCCAAACTAAGAAGCGAAAATACTAACTACAAATGTAAAAAATCCAATTAGAAATTCCATATTAGTAGCTCATGCTCAGGATTCAGGAGCAGGAGTGTGCATATACACCCACTTCTTCTTGCACCAAAAAAAGGAGCAGTATGGGCCAGATCCGAAGAGAAAGAGAAATAGCTTAGCTTAGGGTTTGGGGTACTCGGTTTCAGACAGCAGTAAGGGAAGGTTAGGGGCGGACATACCTGGTGGGTGCTAGTCGCCGGCGAAGGAGTCGATGAAGAACTAGCCGAGGGCGGCGCCACAAGCTCCGCCCAGCCGTCGCCGCCCGGAAACAAAGGCCACGGGCGAGATAGTGGGCACGACAGGCGAACTGGAGGAAGAAAAAGGAGAGGAGAGGTCAACGCCACAGGCAGCGACTGGATCTCGATGCTGGGCCGCAGTGGGGGCGGAGAGGTGCTGAGCTCTTGCCCTCTTCTTGCGATGCGAGGAAGAACTGCAATGCCAAAGGAAAGAAACGTTGACCCTACGTGTTCTCTCACTCGTCGCAACGTGGCCACGTGGGTGACGTATGTAGACTCCACTGAGTGTGCTTCCTTCCTACTCCTTCCAACATCTTGAGCAATGGCATTTTTTTTTTTTTGAAAGGAGAACAATGACATCTTAAGATCTGGCATGGATCAGCTCCATCGTAGATATAAGATTTGAGAATTTTTACTATGGTTGCAGTGAATTTGGATGGCTCACGACGATCAATCTGACGGTTAGAAAAGCAGAGGCACCAAATAGAGAGGTACCAGGAGGCACCATGTGCATACTAAATGGTGGAACCGTAGACAACAGGTGCATACTAAAATTGGATGAGATCAACATCTAAAAAAATGTGACAATTCTATTTTCAAAATTTTCTTTTATAATTAAGGATACAACGGTAAATTAATAATAACAAATAAGTTTTGACTACTATAGGGATGATTGAATTAGTATAGTCGTCACACATCTCTTGTCATATAGTATATCTTCTTCCTTCTCTCTTGCTGCAACGTCATCGTGTATCTTCTTCCTTCTCTCTTGCTGCAACGTCGTCGTGTACCTTCTCTGCAAGCTCAGCTTGAGCACCTCGGCGCCGCCACATGCATCCCACTGCATCTCGTGTTTCACTGGCGATGTGGAAAAAATAAGAAAAAAAAATCTGATCCGATTAAGTGAGTTTTGTCACCTGCATCCTGATTTGTAAATAATAAGTAAAAAAAAAATCTGATTGATTAAATAAGCACCATCAAGCTACTAGCACAATGATTTGCTCCTTTGGCCCGGGAGCAACAGCTCGTAGGATCGATACTTTGGTCTTGGTGTGGTCCCTTCGCTGTTTTTTTCTGTCAATTTTTTCTTATCTGCTAGCTGTTTTTTAAAAAAAATCATAATTTTTTAATATAAGTTATGTAAGTTTTTTTTAGCAACTCCCCCATCTTTAGAATGGGTAGTTTTCAAATCATTTGCTGGAAATACATCAAGCAGCAGCAGTGCGTCGAAAGTGTCACGTGAAGAGCTTCAGCATCAATACACAAGGGATGCAATTTTCAGGTCATGGTTGAAATGAACATGGTTACGTGAACAAGAGCTTCAGGTCCGGCAGAACAGCAGAAACAACCATGATTTTCAGTTTCTAACTAAAATCTAATATCAGCATACATCGATTTGTTATATTTGTAAAACATCATCATCCGTTCTTGTTATCACCGCAGGGATGAAGCTGGTGACCATACAACCGATATCATTCAGCAAGTTGCAAGTTCTAAAGCTGAAAGACCAGTACAAATTGTTTCCCAGCAGAAGAATGCAAGATACCTAACTACCGAAAACAGCAGAGCTGCTGACTTTCTCTGAATCTATCTGAACACAAATGAAAAGAGAGCCCATTCCCATTTTGGTGTTTGTGGAGCAGCAGCAGTTTAGAATCCTGAAGATAACCTTTACCACAGCCTCCTGTTCATGGCAGGAGGTGCCAACCTCGTGATATCTTGGATGATTTGTTATGTGGGTTCACAATCTGTGAGAAAGAAGGTAATTAGTCATTGATTGTACACTGTAGGAAACCAGCAGATGGTATAAGATCCTCTGAGCAACTAGACAACTGGATTTTGGAAATCCAACCAACGAGCAATGCAAGGTACATTAGTCATTTGCGTGCTTTTGAAGCAAGAAATTCTTGATTTTGTCCATTGCCACTTGAAGACTTGGGACCAATGCAGACGAGTACCACAAAAAGCTTACCATCTCTCAGCTGTGCTTGTTGCTCCACTGCCTGCAGCCTGATTTGAGATTCGTTCTTCTGAGTAGCCAATCGAACTGAGTCCCTCTGCAAACAAGCACTTAGCACAGCAAGAGGCACCAAGGGGCCTGTGATTTGTACTTTCATATCCAAGAACAGGTTACTAATCAATTTCATGCAATTGAACAAACTGCAGTTACTGTAAGCTTATTCTTATGAGCAGCAGAAATGACATATATACTAGAGTTAAATGCACTAGTGGTTCTTAAATTTGTAAGGGTGTGTCACTTAGGTCCACGAACTCTGAAAACATATTTCTGGGTCTCTAAACTTGTAAGGGTGTGTCACTTATGTAACAGAACCGTCCAATTTATAAAAGCATAAGTGCAAAAACCACTCGCCACGCAAGTAATTAGCATACTTAAGCCCTTATAAACCCGGTAGTCCGGAAATCTCGAAGGATTTCAAACCAAACATCATCAACCAAGATCATACAAATTTAGCGTCACCATTCACACGTTACAACATTTCACAAATAGTCCGATAACATCAGAGTGCGGAAAATAAAGTTATTACAAACCAAGTCTCAATTTAAGTAGCGAAAGCAAAGTAGTAGTTTTAAAAGCTCAACCCACTCACACACTTAAAGTTTAATACAGTGCCAGCTGATGATCAATCCATAAAAGCAAGTGGGGAGAATAGTAAGAACGACCCGCCCTGTTGGTACTTTAATCCACTGGATATAAGCAGGTCTCGCAATACCCGTGGTAGGTATGGCCATCTGCACAAACAACAAGCGGGACAAAACCCTGAGTACGAGAAGGTACTCAGCTAGACTTACCCGTCTGACTTAAATAAAAAGACTCCAAGGAGTATGACAGGCTTTATCAGAGGATAGCTTGACTCATTTGCAGAAAAGCAGTAGTAACCATTTTACAGTGACAGCTCAGCTTATTCATTCCTATTTATGCTAGGTGAGCAAATAGCACTACTCATAAATCACACATATCATATACTAGCTATGGTACTGCATAACATAACCAGCAAGCATATCATAATTAAAAGTGCTCAAAAGTAATATTAAACTTATTAAGACAATTAATTCAAAGCCTTATCATTTCATGTGAAATTAAAGGCTTGAACTGTGACCTCTGCCTAAATAGTCCAGAAAAATCTATAAAAATTAAAGTAGCTACATCATGCTAAAATAGATCCATGATAAAAATTTTATCACAATTCACTGAGTATAACAGCCTACACAAAAAGATGAAGCAATAGGACAGAAATGCACTTTTAACAACTTTGTACTGTGAAAAGTGTTAAACAAAGATTTCATATTTTTTTAGAGCTTCTTAGAACAAGAGCGGTCATCAAAAATTACCAGGTCATAACTCCTCATAATTAATTTACTAAAAATCATTAAAAACAGCATTTAAATCATATCTCAACATTTTTACATAGGAACTGCAAGGTATACATTTTTTCCAGAAATTACATCACATAACTAGTCTAACAAAATAAGAATCATATTTTTCTGAAAGCAAGTATACAAATTACTATGCATTTACATAGATTTTAGCAATTATAGCAATTAAATAAATATACACAGAAAAGTATCACCAAAAATGAATCTCATATTTTTCATTATAGATCTACTCACAAGAAACCTAACAAAATAAGTCTCACTCAATTTGGACTCCATTTGTCTCAGATACAAATTTAAAAGCATTTAAAGCGATTTTCTAGAAATTCCATTTTTCAAATAAAAGCGAAACCCTAACCCTACATGGACCCGGTCCCTTTGGACCCACGGGTCAGCGGTGCTTGGGCCAGCCGGGGTCAAACCCGGCCCCACCGGTCGGTCGGCCCGGCGGCGGTGGTGGCACCGACCGGCGGGATCTCGCCGGCGGTGAGGTCAGGTCGGCGGCGCCCGGTGGTACCGACGTGATCCCCTCGTCGAGGTGCACCCCGTGGTGGGGTTGGTTGCGTCGGGGACTGGCCGAAAAAAAACGGCGGCGGCGAGTGGCGGCGCCGGGAACGGCTTCGGCACGGGCGGCACGGAGGTCACCTCCGGCACCGGGCTGGCCAAGGCGAGGCGCGCAGAGGTCGCGCGTGGCTACGGCGGAGCTAGCCGTGGGTTGGGTTGCCCTATTGGGCAGCCCAGAGCCCCCGGCGGCGGTAAAGGCGGCACGACGGTGCAAGCGCACGGCGGCGAGGCGGTGGTCCGGTCAAGACGAGCTCTAATCAGCTCCACTAACTCGACTACCATGACGCGCGAAGGCATAGGAAACGCACGATGGCGCGAAGGAAGAAGAAGAAGAGCACGACGGTCTCGCGCGAGCCGTAGCCGCGGTGGAGTTTCGCCATGCCGGAGATGGAGAAGACGGCCCGATTGGCCCTTACCGTGGCGTTTCGTCGGCGGCTAGCGGTGCTAAGGCACGGAGCAGAGCGAGACGGAGCTGGTGCGCGTGCTAGCGAGGTTCGAGTGGGGCTGGTGGTGGTGGAACGGCGGCGTGTTTGCCGCGGCGGCGCTCGGGAATGGCGGCGGCGGCTCTCCCTTCTTCCTCCCGTTCGGACAGAGCGAGAGAGAGAGAGGCAGAGAGTGGAGTGGCGAGTGTAGAGTGGAGTGAGGCAGGCGCGGTGCGGTGGGTGATGGCCGGCCGGCGTGGGGCCCACTCGCCGGCGCATGGCAGCCACGCGGCTATTGGTATAAATTAACTGCACCCTATATAGTAATTATAATCAGATTATCCGTAAGCGCGCAGATATATACTGATCAACACTTCACCAAGATCAACCCGGTTTTAATATCGAACCCAAAGGAACAGCAGTGATTATTGACTAAGTCTATAACTCTTAATCTAAAGGGAGTACAAACAATCTAGAAAACTATCAAGAACGAGGAAATAGCTATTGCACTCTAGTTCCGACAACCAGTAAGCTTTGTATAATATCGTCTAATCGGGCAAGTAACCCGAATAGGAGAAGAAACAGAGTAATCTCCTACCAAGCACCTATAAGCCTATCAGTCCTATCAACGGGAAGTGGACTACAGAGGATTCAACGAAGCTATAAAGTCACATTCGCGAGCTACCACTATCCGGCTAATCAGGGAACATCTACAAGCAACCATTGCCTAGACACCACGTCTATGCTACGAATCACTCCTCCGACCTAGGAGTTACTCAAATCGAAGTACTCAATATAATATGAGTTGCAAACCAAAGAACGAATAAAAATAAGTTACTTACTTGAATCAGAATGGTGAATACAAAAGTACCTCAGAACGCAGCTCCGGGCGAGGGAGCTGAATCCAGACGAATACAGCTACGAAGAAGCTCCGACAGGCCGGGACTCCTCCGAATCTCTACTCCTCTACTCTATCTCTCTAATCTCTATCTTGATTGCTAGCCTAGATCTAGTGGATATCTATCTAATGCTCTGACTCTTTAGCTCTTGATCTAGCCTCCTTCAGGGGGGTCTGGCCCTTTATTTATAGCCCGGTGGGATGGATACGCGCCGTTGGATCAAACCGACGTAAGGAGGGGCTGAGATGACTCCTCGGAGGCGGTGGAGGAAGACTCCAGAAGGGGGCGGCCAACCCTAACCCTAGGGGGCCGCCCGGCGTGGCAGTGGGGCCGGCCGGCCCTACCACGGGGCCCCTCGAGGTCCTGTTGCTTCCGGTATGTTCTAGATGCTCCCCACGTCCCGTTGCGATATTTTTCGTCGCGGATAAGTTTCGTGGCAGAAATGCACTTTAATCCCTCTTTTAAGCTTTTTTGGATAATTCCCTAAAAAATACACAATTCACCAAAACTCGTGGAAATTATCAGTGATGACCCTATTCTAATAGATATTCATGTATGATAAAGGGATATTTGCTAATGAAGATTGTATGTTAATAGGTGTCAACAATTACCCCCACACTTAGGCTTTTACTCATCCCGAGAAAAGGTTGGTTTTAGCATAAAAGAATGAGTATTTAATGCATAACTTGAGAATTGAATTATATAAAACTAGTCTAGTTACCATGCACGGTAGAATTTAAAGTGCCAATCATGAATTCTTGAGTGATTGAGGGGCAGGATAGCTTGAAACAGGTTATTCTTTTCCTTTAATTCTGTCTATTGGAGAGTAAATGGGTTTTTTCAAATAAAACATAGCTTTGATCTTCTCTTATTTGTAGTGGCATCAACGGTTGTGATATTAATTTGATATTCATAACCGGGGAGAGAAATATCATATTCCTAGATCAGAAAAAAATTTATCCTCTCTTGGCATATTATGTTAGAGGGGCCATGAGCTATTTTTAGGCTAATTCTACTAAGCACATGCTCCCATTTCTTTTCTCATTGAATCGAGGTTCTGGACACTTGTCCCTTTTTATTTCCTCGTGATCTATCTTTTTGAGGTTTCGGACACTTGTCCCTTTTTATTTCCTCGGATCTCTTTTTGAATAGCTCATGCCTCCTTCACAATAATGCTCAAGAGGGTGTTTTATATTTTTATTTAATTTTATTTTATGATACTGGGAATATGATAAACCTCTCAACCAAAGCCATAATAATTATAAATAATGGAATGATATGATTATTATTGGGTTCCACTACAAAGAGAAATGAAGCTAATTGTTTTTATATTTTTGAAATAAAATCTCCAAAGATAAATTATCGGGGAAATGAGTGCTCAGTATTTTGCTATCTCATGTTCCACAATAACTTAAGCATTCATGAGGTACTATAAATGTCACAGCAATCATGGCTCTAGAAAAGTGTTATATGATTTATTTTCAAGTCATAGATTAAATGGTTTTTTATCATCTCTTAAAAAACATATGAAGATTTACAATTCGGATAACAATTTAGAATGAAATATATGCAATTATATTGTATTCGACTCAAAACGACCGTGACCGAGCGAGGAGGCAGGTGGGTGTGCATGGGCGCCGGCCGGCCCAGGCCGGGAGCCGGCCGGCGGGTCTCTGTGGCCTCGCGGGGGGCCCGCTTCGCTGCTTGGCGTGGTCCCTGGTTCGATTATGTTCAATTACGCTATTTCTCCGATCGAATTTTTATTCGTGATTGCAATGTGCCTCCCCCACACTTATTTTTCCTGTATCTTTTGCGCAACATATGGAGACAAACACATACCCAAAAATAGAGAGTAGAGTAGATAATAAAACATTAATATAAAAGATAAGGCACTTTATTCATTTATGGCGGTGATATAATATAACTCAACAGACGCTTTAACGACTGAGCTAACGACTGCCCTAGCTCATTAGGCTTTGTCCTAGAAAAAATTTATGACTCGACTGACTCAATTAACTAACCAAACCTAGCGGAATTGTGCCTTATTAATAGATAACTAGGCAACTATGGCCGCCCTTCATTGTTGAGGCTCTGAATTTCTTCCTTGAGGGTTGCAACCTCTGCTTCGATCTTTTCTTTGTCGCGCTTGAGACTGCGGATTAATTTGAGATTGATCTCTATCTGCTTAGCCATGTCTTCTATTATCTTATCCCGTAGCTTATCAGATGTCTCTAAGCCTTTGACAGTGTTAGAGAGGCCTTCAAGCCTCTCACTGAGAATGCGTAGAGAAAGTGCTGGCTGCTTAGGAACCTTTCTTAGTGCTAGTGCTGGTGCAGCTCTCTTCCTCTTAGGCTTGGTCTTAGGTGGGATGTGTTCAGTGTAGCGTTCAGTGTAGCAGACCTCGTTGGGGTTTACGTGAACTCCTTGGATGGCAGGACGAGCAGTGGTGTACTTGGCGCATACCAGCTTTTTTTTCTTATCAGTTTGGACCAACAAGAGCCGTTCATTGTCTCTAGGTGGAAGAAGCGGAGTACCCGGAATAGCAATTTGCTTCCCCTTAGCACCTCCTTCAAGCAGCAGTCTTGCAGGTAGTGGAGGAAGAGCAGATGGATCTTGTATGTAGTAGGCATGCTCATGGCGCTGGGGTACCATAGCAACTTGCTTTGGCGGCACGATGGCGAGAGGCTTCGGCTGCGCGAGGACGAGGGCCTTTGAATCATCGCTGGGGATGTTGTTGAAGTCCGCGCCGTAGGAGACGATCGCATTGTCCGCCATTGCTACTAGATCTAGATTAGAGAGTTTCTCTAGAGGAGAGAGGTGGCTGGTTATGGGATACTATTGAGGGGGGTCTAGATACGTATTTATATGGGTTTTCAGGAGACAGGATGAGGACAAAACCTAAGCTCTACGGGATCCGTATGAAAGAATATCCGAACACGGTTGGATAATACGTGAATATGCGTAGGAAGGGTGTAGAAGGACAGAGGAACGAGAGTCGGGACGAGAGGGGGCAGGGGGGCGCCGCCCAGCCCCACTAAGGCACCGGCCGGCCCTACCAGGGGTCCTCTCGGGGTGCCCTCCTTCGTGGTGCCTTCGGACTCTAACTACTTTCTATTAGTTGCGTTGCGAGATATATTTTTCGCATCGAGGAGAAGAACAGAACTTAATAAATTGGTAATTGGATAAAATCCAATTCATCAACTACTCCCTGAATCAAATGGTTCTAGAAAAAGTTTAAGTCGATGCCCATTTACCTTGAATAATGTGCCTTCATTTGATTGTAGAGTTACCGCTCCATGTGGTGATGAATTCACAACAGTAAATGGTCTTTCCCATTTGCTTCGCAATTTTCCAAGCCCAAATAATTTAAACTTGAAATTAAAAAGTAATACCTTATCTCCTAGTGCAAACTCCTCCTTCTTGATCCTCTTATCATGCCATCTTTTTGTTCGTTCTTTATAAATCTTTGAATTATGATAGGTCTTTTCTCTCCATTCTTCTAATTCTGATAGTTGCATTTTTCTTTTCTCTCCAGCGGCTTCTAAATCCATGTTCAATCTCTTGATAGCCCAGTGAGCTTTATGCTCTAATTCTACGGGTAAATGGCAGGTCTTGCCATATACCAGCTGATATGGTGACATACCTAAGGGTGTCTTGTAAGGCATGCGGTATGCCCATAGTGCATCAGGTAACCGATCCTTCCACATAGTTCCCATCTCATTTACTGTTTTCTGAAGAATATTTTTGATTTGTTTGTTTGATGTTTCTACTTGGCCACTTGTCCGAGGATGATATGGAGTAGTGACATTATGTCGTATTTCATGAGCTTGTAGGTATAAGTGAAACTTCTTGTCAGTGAAATGTGTTCCTCCATTACATAACCGTCCTTGGTGTTCCAAATCTTGGAAATATAACCTCTTCAAACATCTTCTTTGAGTGTCTTGAATCAGCATTTTTGCATGGCATGGCTTCTACCCACTTGGATACATAGTCAACTGCCACCAAAATGTACTCATAATTCCTTGATTTCACAAATGGTCCCATGTAATCTATTCCCCAGACATCAAAGAGCTCTATCTGAAGATTATTGGTGAGTGGCATAGCATCTCTAGCATTAATATTACCGTGCACGACCCACATCTTCGGATGAAACCTTTAGTATCTTCGTACATGGTTGACCAAAAGAAACCACTCTGCCAAATTTTTGCATGAGTACGGAATGCCCCATAATGACCTCCATATAGTGATAAATGGTATTTCTGAATGATCTGCATGCCTTCTTCCACTGGTACACATCTTCTGAGTAGCCCATCTGAACAAACCCTAAAGAGGTATGGTGGATCCCATATATGGAGACGACTTTCATAAATAAGCTTCCTTTTATTTTTCCCTAGTGGTACGTAACCTGCAACCATAAAGTTGACAATATTCGCGTACCAAGGGTTTGACTTGGTCACTTTAAACAACATGTCATCTCTTATTGAGTCATTGATAGGTAATTCCAGAGGTTCTTTAAAATGCATCCTAGACAAATGATCAAAGAATGGGGTTTTCTATTCCTTTTCTATCTTTTATTTCCAAATCAAATTCTTGAAGTAATAAGATCCATCTTATCAAAGCGCGGTTTAGCATTTTTCTTAGTGAGCAAATATTTAAGAGCAAGCATGATCAGTATAAACAATTATTTTAGCTCCAACTAAGTAAGACCTAAATTTATCAATAGCAAAAACGACGACTAAGAGTTCTTTTTAGTTGTTGCATAATTTAATTGTGCTACTTGTCATTGTTTTGCTAGCATAAGCAATTGCATGATGCGTTTTATCTTTTGTTTGTCCTAAAACTGCTCCTACAAACATAATCACTAGCATCACACATAATTTCAAAAGGTAAAGACCAATCGGAAGGTTGAATGATTGGTGCCGATGTAAGTGCTTTCTTAAGAATATTAATGGATTCTAAGCATTCATCATCAAATTCAAAAGGTACATCCTTAGCTAATAATCTAGTCATTGGCCTAGCAATATGTGAAAAGTCTCTTATAAATCTACGATAAAAACCACAATGACCAAGAAAGCTTCGGATTCCTTTTATATTAACAGGTGGAGGTAGTTGTTCAATTACTTCAATTTTAGCTTTATCTACCTCTATACCTCTCTCTGACACTAGGTGTCCTAACACTATTTCTTCTCTAACCATAAAATGATATTTTTCCTAGTTGAGGACTAAGTGCTTTTCTTCACATCTTTGCAAAACCCTATCTAGATTTTCTAGACAATCATCAAAAGTTTTCCCATAAACTGAAAAATCATCTATAAAAACTTCTATGATTTCTTCTATCATATCAGAAAATATAGACATCATACATCTTTGAAAAGAAGCAGGTGCATTACATAATCCAAACGACATTCTACGATAAGTATAAGTTCCATAAGGACATGTAAATGTGGTTTTGCTTTGATCATCAGGGTGGATAGGAATTTGATGATATCCTGAATAACCATTAAGAAAACAAAAGAAAGAATGATTGGCTAAGTGCTCTAACATCTCGTCAATGAAAGGTAGAGGAAAATGGTCTTTCTTTGTTGGCTTGTTGAGTTTTCTATAATCTATATACATTCGCCATCCAGTGACAGTTCTTTAGGGTATTAATTTATTCTTATTATTTTGGACAACTGTGATCCCTCCCTTTTTAGATACAACTTGCACGGGGCTTACCCACTCACTATGCGGTACAGGATATATAATTCCTGCATGTAAAAGTTTTAAGACCTCTTTCTTCACAACTTCTCTCATCGCATTTTGAAGTCTACATTGAGGCTCTCTTGAAGACGTAATTTCGGGATTGGTTGGTATACGATGAGTGCACAGGACAGGGCTAATCCCTTTAAGGTCTTGGAATGAATAACCAAAAGCAGCACGATGTTTTTCTAAAACAGTAATTAATCTATAAGATTCTTCATCAGAGAGTTTATCACTAATAATCACTGGATAATTTTGATCATTATTCAGAAAAACATACTTAAGACCAGAAGGTAGTAGCTTAAGCTCAATAGGAGTTTTAGACGGCTCTAGCAATTCATCAAGAGGTTCAAGATCAATACGGTCCTCTTCCTCTTCATTAATGAAGAACTGAGTGTCATCCTCTAAATCAGGTTCAACGAATTCATTAAATTCAATGGCTCTAACCTCTTCTATTGGATCTACTTGAGAGGGTTTACGCTTTTAAATTTTCTTGAATGCATTATAGGTATTGAAAAACTAAATCCCTTCCCAAATTTAATGTCTAATTTGCCATTGCGATCTTCTTGAAGAAGTTTTATTCATTGGTAGTCCTATCATTACATCAAAATCCCAAACATCAAAGATATAAAAATTCAGTAAAATTCAGAAATCATTAATGACAATAGTAAGTGCACTTAGAACTCCTAAGCTAGGGATAATGTATCCTGAACAGTTTTTTAATAATTTATTTGTAGGAATTAATGGTATATCTTTTAAGAATTCTTTAGTAAAAGTATATGACATAATGTTGACTCCTACAACTGGGTTGTATAAAGCATCAAAAGGATATGAATCTACTTGCAACTTTATAGCGACTGTGGGTGAATTAACGTGAATTACTTTAGAAGACTGCTATTAACCAATCATCACCCAAAATAAACACTAATTCTCTTGTCATTTCTCTAAGAAATTTTAAATCATCAGGATGTGAAAGATTAGGATCAAAGTCTCTAAATTGTTGGGGTTGAATAATCTTACGATAAAATGTAGTATTTCCATAATCATCAAAGAAATCATCCTCAATTTCAAACATCCATTCTGAAGTTGGAGTTATCTCCTTCTCCTTAGCTAGTTCAAGTTCTAATTCAACTATAGGTTGAGATGAATCAGGTAAAAGTTCATTTTCAGCTAACAGAGATTTTTCTTCTAACAACTCTTCTTTTTCGTCGGGAAGATCATTTAAAATATTAGTAAGAATAGTTTTAGCATGATCAGCAGTAATATGCATAAATGCTCCACCCGCGGCCAAATTAAAATATTCCTTATTCCTATCATCAAGGCCTAAAAAGAAATATTGTAAAAGTATAGGTTCTGGTAAAGCAAGATTAGGTCCAGAATTTGTAAAGCCATCAAAACGATCCCAAGCCTTGCCTAGCGATTCATTATCTAATTGTTTAAATCCTATAATTTCAAAATGAAGTTTATTGACTTTTTCTATAGGGAAAAATTTAAGGCAAAAGTCTTTTCGTAATATTTCCCAATCTCCTTGACTACTCCCAACATGGCGATTATACCATTTCTTAGCTCGCCCCGTTAATGAAAACGGAAAGAGTTTCCATCCTAAAGTATCATCAGCCATGCCCTTAATACTTAGACATGAACATGTTGGCTCAAAATCAGTTAAATGGGAATAGGGGTTTTCGCTAGAATTACCAGAAAAATTATGTTCCTGAACTAATTTAATTAATCCCGGGCGTAGCTCATAGCCAGATGATGTAATAGGTTTAGAAGATTCTTTTGGCTGGAGGTACGATCCCGATGGTGCTCCGTATTGATATAATAGTTGAGATTCGTGTTCCATATTATTTTATTTATTTATTTGTATATTTTTTTCAAGATAAAAGGATAATAATAGATTAAGACAAACTAAAGTCAAAATCAGCAAACCGTTCCAAGAACGGCGCTTTAAATGCTTGTTGGTATAAATTAAGCGCACCCTATATAGTAATTATAATCAGATTATCCGCAAGCGCCACAGATATATCTTGATCAAGCACTTCACCAAGATCAACCCGGTTTTAATATCGAACCCAAAAGAACAAAGAAGTGATTATTGACTAAGTCTCAGTAACTCTTAATCTAAAGAGAATACAAACAATCTAGAAAACTATCAAGAACGAGGAAATAGCTATTGCACTCTAGTTCCGACAAACCGGTAAACTTTGTATAATATCGTCTAAAGGGAGTATACAAATTACTATGCATTTACACGATTTCAGCAATTATAGCAATTAAATAAATATACACAGAAAAGTATCACCAAAAATGAATCACATATTTTTTCATTATAGATCTACTCACAAGAAACCTAACAAAATAAGTCTCACTCAATTTGGACTCCATTTGCCTCAGATACAAATTTAAAAGCATTTAAACCGATTTTCTAGAAATTCCATTTTTCAAATAAAACAAAACCCTAACCCTACATGGACCCGGGTCCACTGGACCACGGGTCACTGGTGCGCTGGCCCAGGGTCAAACCCAGCCCCACCGGTCGGTCGGCCCGGCCAGGTCAAGGCCGACCGGCCGGATCTCGCCGGCGGTGAGGTCAACGGCGGCGCCGGTGGTACCGACGTGATCCCCTCGTCGAGGCGCACCCCGTGGTGGGGTTGGTTGCGTCGAGTGGCCGAAAAAGTAACGGCGGCGAGTGGCGGCGTCGGAACGGCTCGGCACGGCAACGCGGAGGTCACCTCCGGCACCGGGGCCAAGGCGAGGCGCGCAGAGGTCGCGTGAGGCTACGGCGGAGCTAGCCGTGGGGTTCGGTTGCCCCTATTGGGCAGCCCAGAGCCCCCGGCGGCGGTAAAGGCGGCACGACGGCGCGAGCGCACGGCGGTGAGGCGGTGGTCCGGTCAAGACGAGCTCTAATCGGCTCCACTAACTCGACTACCATGACGCGCGAACCCTAAGGCACAGGAAACGCACGATGGCGTGAAGGAAGAAGAAGAAGAGCACGACGGTCTCGCGTGAGCCGTAGCCGCGGTGGAGTTTCGCCGTGCCGGAGATGGAGAAGACGGCCCGATTGGCCCTTACCGTGGCGTTTCGTCGGTGGCTAGCGGTGCTAAGGCGCGGAGCAGAGCGAGGCGGAGCTAGTGCGCGTGCTAGCGAGGTTCGAGTGGGGCTGGTGACGGTGGAACGTGTAACAGAACCGTCCAAATTATAAGAGCACAAGTATAAAAACAATCACCGAAGTGACTAAATTTTCACACTTGAGGCCATATAATCCCGGTAGTCCACTGAAATCACGAAGGACTTCAAACCAACCAACATATAAGCCAAGATCGTACTGATTCAACAAAACAAGTCACTTGTTACATCCTTTTCATAAGTAGTTCAATATACATCAGAGTGCAAAATAATTATTACAACATAAGTTCAAAAGTAGCGAAAGGAAAGTAATTGAAATCAATTTCAAATACATGCCATTACCAAGGTCAATTCCAACAAAAGCATTTAGAGATAAGAAAGATAAGAAGGATCATGCCCATGATCATACTCCACCGCTAAGGTAGGAGCCATCCAAATTTTGCAGTAATCATGATACATCATAACCTACAACAAGTGGGAATAAACCCTGAGTACGAGAATGTACTCAGCTAGACTTACCCGTCATAAACCAGAAATAAAGTGACACCAAGGAGTATGCAAGGCTTTATATAAGTGGGGCTAGCTTGACAACATTTTGCATAAAAGCATAAGTGATATAAGAGCAGTATTTTATTATACTAGCAGTAGGTTATTATTAATCAACCTTTCATCTAGATTAGCACCTGTACTAAACAATCACTTGATTATATACAAACATTAATAACCATATCAGGTTTATTCCAGCTATCAATATCATCATCATTATGATCATCATCAACATTAGAACCATCATTATTTAGTGAGTTCTACGATGCCAGGCAAGGTCAAGTTCTCACTATCCGGGAGAGACGGCGATTCGAATCGATTTCAACTGAGCTCAGGGGGTATTCCCAACACACACCCAGACAGACCTAGCTAGGGTCGTCTTAGGTTACTCTTGGTACAACTCAGGCTCGGGCCTGGTTATCACGTCGGCAAAACCAGAAAGTCGGATAGCCAGGATGTTCAAGCCATGCTAACCCAAGGACGACGCCAGGACAGTTATACATGCTTGCCCTTTGGTCTAGTATGCCGCTATCCCGCGAATTGCCCAACCGCCGCCCACGTTCCCGTCTTGAGTTGAGCTACCGAGCTTCGTGGCCACTTGGCACACAGGGCCGGGCCAACTATGTGTTGGGCTGCGTTCAACATGATCAAGAGTGAAACAACGCGTCCAGTCCTTAATCGACTCAGACAGGGTCCACTGTCCCTGCCCGGTCTTCTTTTATTTTAACACTTGGTTCTTTTCCACGGTAGCACATATAGCCAACCGTGGCCAGAGAAGTAACACCCTATATCTCGCGGATGACAGGAAATCACCCGACTTTTACCGGTCTAAGCAGGCTAAGCATTTATCTCGATTCCTGAACCTAAATAGGATTCAAGGTATAATTTGCTGGACAAGGAGAGGATATATATGCAGCAAGTGTTTCCAACCAACTCCTATAACTTAATGCAATAAACAACATAAAATACTCAATTGCATTTTATAAAAGAGGTGGGAGACTTAGAATGCTCCGGGGCTTGCCTGGAATATGACTCAAGTCAGTGTTGTTAGATGGTACTCGCTTGGCGAGCATCTCCGTTCCATCTTCAAGATAAGTCCACCAAACACCATCTTCGGGTTTGGCTCCAACATCTCGTCCATCACATAGTTCATCTAGCGTACCTAAATGAGATGCAAGATGCAAGTGTATGAATACATGGAAATGCAATAGATGATGCATCACATACACAAACAAGACAAGCATAGTCACACCATATGATAGGAGCATTTAGAGAGCAAGCTACCCACATCAAGCCAAACATGGAGATAATGAGTATATCAAACCTGAATCAAATATCACAAGGTCTCAGTTGTACTAACTTAACTATCATCCAAGGCACAAGCCACACTTAGCTTCACACAAAGCAACACTATAACTAGAATCAATCAATTTCTGGACTGCAAACAGTGGTGGCATGTTTTAATCATAACTGAAGGTATACACATTCAAACGATATGCAACAAGACAATCTGGAAAGCTTATGAAATTTCCTACAAATCACCTTTAATCTTCTCAGTATGATTCAACCTCTAACATAGCCAAATAATTTAATTTCTCCAATCTGGTCAGATAATTGCAGAGAGCAGCTATTTCTGAAGCTGAACAATACACAGCCATAACTCACAAACTATAAAGGCTATGACTATGAAAATTTAGCACAAGCTAGATATGTAAGTTACCTACAACTTTGTTATAGACAAGTTTGACAGCAAACATTATTTACTAGGTCCAATCATCAAAGTCCTACAAACTATCCAGAAAACCTCCAAATGGAATAATAGAGCAAATAATATTTCACTCATGTTTCAAATATCAATTTGGACAAAACCAAAGTTACCAACAGTTAACATATATTAAATAAACACTAGAAAACATAGTGGCCATTCCTAAATAAATTCTTTTCATGCACTTTTCTATTTATTTAGATAACTAAGTGGAATAAGGAGCATATATGGAACACATATCAAAAGTGCTCAATAAATTCTAATAAAATTACAGTAGATTACATACACTCCTAAAAGACTACTGCTCAAATTTCATAGCATTTGAATAAGTATAGCAATCTCTATGAAAAAGACAAATCCTGATTGCTATTAAGCATGTGAGAGCAACTTAAATCTAAAACTCAACACTTTCAGTAAATACATGGCTATGTTCAGCCTTCACAGGTCACAAAAACATCATGCAAAGGTAGTGGAACCATATTTTCCATTTTTACATTTTTATTTTAATTATTAATCAATTAAATCCATTTACTAGACATCAAGCAAGATAAAACAATATCTCAATCATACTGCATGAAAAGACTATGAAATTTTTATCACAGCACGTACATATCACCAGTAGCCTACCATTCAAATTTCACAGCAATTGGAGCAATACAACATCAGATATGAAAATAACAAAAGCAAACCCTAGGTAGCAAGGATCTATTTTTACTGCACAAACTTTACACAAAAACATGTAATATTATTGTACCACTGGATAGATCTACTCAAAAGGATTCCAAAAAGTCCTCATTTACTATTTTATGAATTTTCTGTGATTTTCTACGAATTATCAAAGATTCAGCCAATTAATGCATAAAACAAAAACGAAAAAGAAAAAGAACTTTGCATCAGGACCCCTGCACTTTCCTTGAATCGGTCTGGGATACAGAGCACTGTTCGGAACTATTCCCTTGAGTCTTCAGCATTGCACTTAAACCCTTCTACTTTCTCCTATTCTGATCGCGAGGCCCTACTCTGCTTCTTCTTCAGGCGAACAGAGAGATAGAAGGGGCAGCCTCGCGAGCGGCTGGCCGGCAGGCTCGCGGCGCCCGGGGCTGGTGCGCGTCGCAGGAGCCCCTCCCCGCCCGGCGCTAGCCGCAAGACCGCGGCGGCCGAGCAGACGGGCGGGCGGCCGGGAAACTCCGGCGCTGGCCACTCGTGACGGCCACCAGGACCAAGACGAAGGGCGAGAGGAGGGAGAAAGGCAGGGCAATGCCGGTGGGAGTGGAAACCGGCCTCCGGAATGGCCAGAGAGGGCTCCGAGCAAGCAGCGAGGAGCCCACGCAGCCGCCATGGAGCTCGAGCTCCGGGCGTCCATGGCGCCGCTGCATCTTTGGGGGGGAGAGGCGTGGGAAGGGCGTAGAGAGCTCTGGGAGAGGGATGGAGTGCAGAGGGACGCTCTGGCCGTCCTCATTTTGCAGCAGGGAGGGCAGGGCACGCGGCAGGAAGGGCAAAGGCGGAGGGACGCACGGCAATGGTGGTGTGCATGGTGACCATGCAGAGGGGGCGCGCGTCCAGTGAGGCCCAGCGTCGGACACCTGGCGGGCGCGACTTCGGTTGCGATTTCGGGCCACTACTTGGCCGAATTGGATGATGGGTCCAAAAGCAAAGTTGAAGCCCATGCGACCCTCTCCAATTTTGGTTAAAACACCAGGGACATAGGCTGAATAAATTAGGAGATAATTAACCATGAACTCGCTGTTGTCAGTGAGTTGAAACCAGTCACAAACTACTATCAAAACCATGTCAACGCGGTCGAATCGATGCCATCTCTTGGCATGCTCTTTCTCAACTAATTACCTTCAACTTCTATTTTGGGTCCAACTCAAGTTACTTAACAAAATTTAGAGAACGCGAGACATCGACGTCGAGAACTCTAATTTCAGGCTTTAGAATTAATTTAAAACTCCAAATCAGCCCTCCACTCTGCTTGTTGAGCACTTTTTGAGCATGTTGGGCACATTTTCATGACTTGGCCCTTAAACAAAGATTGTTCCTTATAAAATTCTCTACAACTTTGATTAAGAGTGCACCATCACGCAAACTCTCTAAGCTGCACTTTTTAAACGATCAAACAAAAGTGCTCTAGGGTTAACATAGGTCAAACATCACTTAGAAACATTTTCGGGATACTTGCTCAATATGAACCCTTCATGACTTTTGTTCATGAGTGTAAGTAGAGTTGTTTAGGCAACATGGCATGGCTTGGTTGACACTTCATGTACTCATGTATTTGATAAAGCCATTCAAGCAAGGATATGACTTATCATTTCATGTGACATATTGATTCCAAACTTCACCAAACTTTTCCAATAGTCGGATGGATGGAGATGAATGTGAGATAGAGATCAAGATCATCACTTAATACATCTTGCTTATGTCTAGTCTTGTTGCTAAGCTAGTGACTAACACCTGGGGTGTTACAGCCCTCCCCCCTTAAAGGAATCTCGTCCCGAGATTCAGGATGAAAGGTATTCAAGGGAAGAGAAGCATGTCACCCACTCGCAACTACGGTGAAAGCACATAGATGCTCAAACCCTATCAGGGCGATAAGCACAATAGTTGTATTGAGGGCTCAACAGTGAAGCACCACAAGTGGTAGCTTTATTTGTCAACCTCATCCAACATGTGGTTATGCTCATCACACTTCAAAGGAGAAGAATGAGTTTTAGCAACAGGACAACTTTCCGATCTTTCACGTCGTTGGAAGTGAACTCTTGTCTGAAGAATTTTCTTCATTGACTTCTATGAAGTGTTGTTACTTTGGGAGGAATCCCAAACAGCACAATATATCATTCTTGATGCGTGAAGATCTTTTTGGTTCATGAACTAATTACTCACAAGTTTCTCCGTGGATAGAGAACATAGCATAGGCCATATAAACTTTGTACTAGACTGTAGAAGACTTTGCACTGGACTGTAGTCTCCTAAAGGTACTTGTCATAATCACCCTTGTAGTTCATGAAGTTTCAAAAGAAATCCTCTACTAAAAGGCTTGAGTGCAACTTTTCAACAAAGATTAGATCAAGGACAGGACAACATTCTCTGAGGTGATGGGAAAATTGGCTAACCAAAAGACGAGGTCTACAATTTTGGTGACGGCTCATCACATAGATACCAATCGATGGAAAACTACATAAGGTTCCTATGTGCAATTCTCTTTCTCTGATGGCAATGCTGTAGCATCTAGGTTTATTGAGTAAGTGGTGAAGACTATAGCTGATCTGTTGGCTTCAATGTTATCAATGATCCTTCGCTATGGAAACCTTTGTATCCCAGTGGTAACAGTTATATGTGGTGAATCGGATGCAACCTCTGGGCTAAAAACACAAAGAGGGTACCAAAGGATAGTGAGCAATTTGACACCTACTGCTGAAGAAGGACAACAGCAAGGTTTTGAGGGCAACAAAGGTTGTAAACATTCACCAAACTAGAGAAATAGTTCGCTATCAAGCAAATTGGAAACAAATTGTACTTCACAGCACAGTTGTACAGTAGGGTTGATTGACTTGAACCGCACCATAACTAGTTTGAATGAATTATTATTGACATTAAGGCATCATCTGTTAGGATCAAGCAATACTCAAAACATAATTCTATTTATGCTGTCAAACACTTCTCAAATGGTCTTTGATTGCACCCATGGCAGTCTATAGCTTAGGACACCTTGAATACTCTAGGATAAGGGACTGGTATTGAATACTCTTCAAGTTGATAAAGTATCTTCCTCTATCAGTGTGATTGTCCAAGATAGAGCTGACATGTTTACTGCAAGTTTTGGAAAGTGTGACTGACCCAAGCATTGCTAGATTGTCTGCAGATTGATTCCTTGTGTAACATTGTTCTATGAAACATAGCCTTCATAGCTACCAAAGAGTCATTACCTAGCTGGAGACTACCCTTCCTTTGGGTAACTAATAAGTTGTCTCTCAACACTAAACAGCTCCAAGGCTTCGGCTTTTGCAGCAAACAATTGCAGCTGATTCATGCACAGACAATCACCATCAAGTTAGTAGGAAAGGGATCGCATCTTGAAAGGATTGATTTGAACTATAAACTCATCCTACTCGCTACTCATGTGATGTAGCAGGAAGACATGAGCAAGTGGGTAATTTGTAAAGAGGCACACATGTTCATTGGTCTTTGGTCGTCTAACAACCCGATCAAATGTTAAGTGCGGTGCGCCCTTTTCATCCATCAGATGGTATTAACTACTACATAAAGGTTACCATGGTTCATGGACAGGATAAAGTGGAGGCCTCTTTTTATGTCAGTAACCTGCTCTTCAAAGGTCATCCTCTCTGCAACTTCAGAAGGAAGCGCTACAACACTAAGCTTGATGGGCGCATTAGAATGAAACAGAGGGATAACCAGGAAAAGCTCAAAATGGGACAACTTATCGGTGTGGTTCCGTAATGGATCATGACTAAAACCACGATACCCACGCGTGCCGAGCAACAAAATCATGTGGCTGCAGTCCACATGAAGCCCTCGGTTTCATCGTGGCACCGGTAGTTATTAATCATTACCCCATTACCAAGCCTACAACCAACGAGAAATCACATAGAGCACAAATTAGGTTGTGGATATATGGATGTTTTGATAACATATAAGAAGCTAACCAAGGAAAGATCTCAAAGATATATCTCATCGGTATAATTTCTGTAATGGATTATGACTAGCAAACTCGATACCAGTGCGCACCCAGTAACACAACCATGTGCTGGCCGGTCACAAGGAAGCTCTAGGTTCCGTCACGGCACCGTAGAATGCCAATCGTAACACCATTATTGAACTTACACCAAAAAGGAAAAATTTCAATGGCACAGATTTGATCATAAGAACAAGCACCGTTCAAAGGAGGGATAGAGAGCAAAAGTAATTACAGGATTTGGAGTGAACAAAAGTGCGATTCAAAGATCAAAACACAGCACCAGAGAATATGGATTAACTGCCCAAGACAACGGAACATGAGATTCTTGCTTTATTTCCATGCACACCTTGCGTCCACCAAGGAACTATTATGTAAGTGATTTACATGAGACTCAGTCATGGTAAGTAAGATCATAAGATCAAGATAGATAAGCATCCCGAGAATTTGAAATGTTGGAGATGAATGGACAAACTTGTAACAGAACCGACCAATTTATAAAAGCATAAGTGAAAAATCACTCGCTAAACAAACAATTGTCACACTTAAGCCGTTATAAACCCGGTAGTCCGGAAATCTCGAAGGATTTCAAACCAAACATCATCAACCAAGATCGTATAGGTTTAGCGTCACCATTCGCATGTTACAACATTTCACAAATAGTTCAACAACATCAGAGTGCGGAAATAAAGTTATTACAAACCAAGTTCTTCAAATCCAAGTAGCGGAAACAAGATAGTTTTAAAAGCTCAACCCACACACACAAACTTAGGTTTAATACGGTGCCAGCTCGATAGCCAATCCACAAAAGCAAGTGGGGAGAATATTAAGAACGACCATGCCCTTGGTACTTTAATCCACTGGATAAAAGCAAGTCTCACAATACCCGTGGTAGGTATGGCCATCTGCACAAACAACAAGCGGGAAAAACCCTGAGTACGAGAAGGTACTCAGCTAGACTTACCCGACCGACTCAAAATAAAGACTCCAAGGAGTAATGACAGGCTTTATCAGGGGATAGCTTGACTCTTTTTGTGGAAAAGCGGTAAGAATATTTAAAGTGATAGCTCAGCTTAATCATTCCTATTTATGCTAGGTGAGCACCTATACTATACATCATTACAGTATATTAGTCATGATTAAGCAAGCAAGTAGTAGCCATAAGAATAATCATCAGCTTAACCCATCATCATCATTAATCACATTCCATAGTCATTACTACGATGGTGCAGCTCAAGTCAAGTGTTCACTGTCCAGGAACGATGGCGATTCGAATCGATTACTACTAAGCTCAGGGGGTATTCCTCATACAAACCACACTCACGCGTGAAGTGAGCTACAGATCACCGTGGCACGAATCCAGGAAAAACAAGTACGCGGACTCGCATAGAACCACCGTACCCAGGGACCGCCCGACTGCCTTAGCCAGCCATGCTGGACCTCGGACTTACTCTTCGCGCCCCTGTGGTCCCCCATCCATCTCCAATACGGTGCGAACGGATCGAGAACCGGCCCGGATAGTGTTAGGCTTCGCGGTCGGAAGTGCTTATCCGGCCAGCTAAGTATGAGGCATGCGTTCAACATGACTTGGGGTACATCAACGGTACGGTCCTTAATCGACACAGACGGATTCACTATGGTCCAACAACCCTACAAGACTCCGTCCGGTCTCCAATTATCTCGACCATAACCATCAACCAGATGATATCAACATAAGCTTTCCATCATCACAGTAACCACCTATACTCGCGGATGACAGGAAATCACCCGACTTCTACCGTCTAAGCAAGCTAAGCATAATACTCGCCCTAGACTAGCAGGGTATATCAAGGTGGGATAATCAATGGTAAAGCAAGGATATAATGCATCAACGGTCTCACACAACTCCTATACTTAATGCAACAATCATAAAGCATAATTAGACTGTTAGAAAGCATAGGTAAGGAAATGCTCCGGTGTTTGCCTCGAACGAAGTCACTAGCCCTGTGATTGGGACACTCCGGTAGATCCTCTGCTTCGACCTCCTCTCCTTCTTGTGGAACCTCCTGCTAGGGCTCCTCCTGGTGATCCTGCTCGATCTCCTAAAAACCGGAGGTCCTCCCTGCGAACTGTATGATGCGATGCACATGCATAAGTACAGTGAATGCATACACGTATGATGCTCATGAACGAAGATGATTAACAGATCATTTGACAGAGTAGGTGCATATCTCTTCTCTACTAACAACTTAACTCATTTACTGAGTATGTGCATACCTCTTCTCTAAACACTTAGAGAAGTGCATAAAGAAGAGTGGTGTGTAGGCACACACACACACATCACATGAATAAAGAGAAATACTACTATTCATAGCCAACCATCACATTTCAGTTATGGTGCGGTATTACATGACCAGAAAGCATAACATAATTAAATGTGCACAAGAAGTAATATAGAACATACTAAAACTATTAATTCAAAGCTTTATCATTTCATTTGAATAAATAGGCTTGAACTGTGACCTCTGTCTAAACAGTTCAAAAAAATCTATAAAAATTACAGGAGCTACATCATGCTATAGCAAGACCATGATAAAATTTTCATCACATTTCATCAAGTATATCAGCCTACACAAAAAGATTAAGCAGCAGGACAGAAATGCACATTTCACAACTTTGTACTATGAAAAGTATCAAAAAATAGATTTAATATTTTTCTCTAGAACTTCTTAGCACAAGAGCAGTCATCAAAAATTACCAGGGCATAATTCCTTATAATTAATTTATTAAAAATCATTTAAGAATCAGCCCAGAAATGAAATTAAATCATATTCTAATATTTTTGTATAGGAATTGCATGACACCTATTTTTCCCAGAAACTACATCACATAACAAGTCTAACAAAACAAGAATCATATTTTTCAGAGCATTCTACAATTTATCATGCATTTACTCAGATTTCAGCCATTTAAGCATTTAAATAAAACTACACAGAAAATTATCTCAAAAATAACATAACATATTTTTCACAGGTAGATCTATCCACAAGAAACCTAAAAAACAAGAATCACTCAATTTGGATCACATTTGCACCAGCTACAAATTCAAACTCATTTAAACAAATTTTCTGGAATTCAAAATAAAGAAAAAGGGCCGAAACCCTAAAGCGCGTGGGCCGGCCTAGTGGGCCGTGTGCCGCTGCCAGGTGGGACGGGGGTCAAGCTGACCCCACCGGTCGGTCGGCCAAGGCGAGCCGGCCGTTGCCGGCCGGTGATTGCCGGCGGTGAGGCGGCTGCCGGCGCCAAGGGCACCGACGTGCTCTCCTCGACGAGCCGCACCCCGTGGTGGTGTTGGTTGCGCGAGTGGCGGCGGAGTCGGCCGGTGACGAGCGGCGGCGCACGGTGCGCCCCGCATGTCGCCACCGACGGTTGCTCCGGCGATGGCAAGGCCATGCGAGGCGAGGCGGCTAGCACCAAAGAAACCCTAGCGGCACTACTACACGTGAGTGTGGCCATGATTCGCCCGCAGAGGTGGCTGGCCGTGTGCATGGCGGCACGGCAGTGGTGGAGCTTCGGCGAGCCCCAGTGCGGCGGCAATGTGGGCTCCAATCGACCCCCCCGAGCGCACCGGAGTGCGATTCGAACTCGGCGACTTCGGCGTCTTGCAGAGAGAGGGAGAGCGTGGGTGGCGGGAACGCGCGGACCGCGAGCTCCGCGAGCTCCGGCCATGGTGCGGCGGTGGCGGGTGGCGCAAAGTGCGCCCTTACGGTGCAATGCGGCGGCGGCGGGTGGTGTCAAGGGGTGGAGCGAGCGTAGGCGGAGGTGGTGCGCGTTGCGTCGGCGTGTCGCGCGCGCGTGCTCGACGGGCGGCGGAACGACGGAGAGAGCAGCTCGCCGCGGCGGCGCCGGGCGAAAACAGAGCGCGAGGCGAGCGTGAGCAGCGCAGTGAGTGAGCGAGAGTGAGCGAGGGAGCGGGTGGAGCGGGGTGGGATTCCATTCGGGCGCGGCCGGCCGTGGGGGTCCACCGGCCAGCATCATCGCCACGCGGCGGGCGGCCGCGACGGGCGGCGAGCGCGGCCAGCTACGCGCCGCGGCCGACGTCGGCCGGCCACGACGCCAGCGGCGCGGCGCAGGACGCTGGCCGTGGGCTGTGGGCGAATGCGGCCCGCCCGTTCGCGGTGGCCTTTTTTTTTTTTGAAATTTAAAACTGAATCAAAGAGCTCCCTTTTGATAAATTTAAATGCATTTTCAAGAAATGTGCCCAAAACAAAAGTTGTAGAGAATTTCAAACTGAACAACTTTTATTTAAGGCTCAGGTCAAAATTCCCAATAAATTTTGAAATGTAATTCCATTTTGAAATTAAGGCAATAAAGGGAATTTTCTAATTAAATTTCTTTTTGCTCCAAATTCCACCAAATCTTTTGCAATAAAAATTTGATAAAACATTTTAGAATGCTGGGCAAGTGGATCCAACCTTGATCAAGTCATTTGCAAGACAATAATTAACTAAACCATTGATCAAGCAATTAATTAACCAAACAAATGCAACACATGAAATGACAAATGCATTTAGGGATTAAATGCTTGATGATGCTTATGCCATGCTCATTGATGATTAGGGTTAATTAATCAAAGCCTAATGCAATGCTTAACACGAGGTGTTACAGCCCCCTGCTATAATGAGAACCATCAAATTATAAGAGCACAAGTACAAAAACAATCACCGAAGTGACTAAATTTTCACACTTGAGCCCATATAATCCCGGTAGTCCACTGAAATCACGAAGGACTTCAAACCAACCAACATATAAGCCAAGATCGTACTGATTCAACAAAACAAGTCACTTGTTACATCCTTTTCACAAGTAATTCAATATACATCAGAGTACAAAATAATTAATACAACATAAGTTCAAAAGTAGCGAAAGCAAAGTAATTTGAAACTAACATTTTTCTTAGTTTAAATACATGCAGTACCAAGGTCAATTCCAACAAAAGCAATAGAGACAAGAGATATAAGAAGGATCATGCCCCTGATCACACTCCACCGCTATGGTAGGAGCCATCCAATTCTTGCAGTAATCATGATACATCACAACTTGCAACAAGTGGGAATAAACCCTGAGTACGAGAATGTACTCAGCTAGACTTACCCGTCATAAACCAGAAATAAAGTGACACCAAGGAGTATGCAAGGCTTTATGTAGGTGGAGCTAGCTTGACAATATTTTGCATAAAAGCATATTATGAGAGTATCATTTCATTATTCTAGCAGTAGATTATTCATCATTAACCTGTCATCTAGATTAGCACATGTACTAAGCAATCACTTGATTATATACAAACATTAATAACCATATCAGGTTTATTCCGGCTATCAACATTACCATCATCATGATCATCATCAATATTAGAACCATCATTATTTAGTGAGTTCTACGATGCCAGGCAAGGTCAAGTTCTCACTATCCGGGAGAGACGGCGATTCGAATCGATTTCAACTGAGCTCAGGGGGTATTCCCAACACACACCCAGACAGACCTAGCTAGGGTCGTCTTAGGTTACTCTTGGTACAACTCAGGCTCGGGCCCGATTTATACGTCGGCAAAACCGGAAAGTCGGATAGCCAGGATGTTCAAACCATGCTAACCCAAGGACGACGCCAGGATCAGTTAGACATGTTTGCCCTTGGTCTAGTATGCCGCTATCCCGCGAATTGCCCAACCGTCTCCCGGGTTATCCCGACTTGAGTTGAGCTACCGAGCTTCGCGGCCACTTGGCACACAGGGCCGGGCCAACTATGTGTTAGGCTGCGTTCAACATGACCAAGAGTGAAACAACGACGCCAGTCCTTAATCGACTCGGACAAGGTCCACTGTCCCTGCCCGGTCTTCTTTTATTTTAACACTTGGTTCTTTTCCACGATAGCACATATAGCCAACCGTGACGGAGAAGTAACACCCTATATCTCGCGGATGACGAGGAAACCACCCGACTTCTACCGGACTAAGCAAAAGGCTAAGCATTTATCTCGATTCCTGAACCTAAATAGGATTCAAGGTATAATTTGCTGGACAAGGAGAGGATACATATGCAGCAAGTGTTTCCAACCAACTCCTATAACTTAATGCAATAAACAACATAAAGTACTCAATTGCATTTTATAAAAGGGTGGGAGACTTAGAATGCTCCGGGGCTTGCCTGGAATATGACTCAAAGTCAGTCAAGTTAGCTTGCCTCGTCTTCAGGTTTGATTCCAACGTCTCGTCCTTCACGTACTTCATCTAACGTACCTAGATAAGGTGCAAGATGCAAGTGTATGAATACATGGAAATGCAATAGATGATGTATCACATACACCAACAAGACAAGCATAGTAGTCACCGGATGATATGAGCATTAGAGAGAAAGCTATTCGCAATCATGTCCAATATGGGTATAGCTAGCATTTCAAACATGACACCAACATACAAGATCTCTGGTGTATTAACCAACATCAAACACATGAGCCACACTAATCAACATACAAAGTAACACCATAACTAGAATCAATCAACTTCTGGACTGCAATAGCAGCTACAAGATTTAGCTATAACTAGAGTTATACATATCCAAATGACATGCAACAAGACAATCTGAAAAGCTTATAAAATTGCCTACAATTCATTTTTAATCATCAAAGTATAATTCATAAGTTTAATAGGTCGAAATCACACTTATACAGGATCAGATCCTGAGAAGACAGAGAGCAACCAAAACCGTTACCCAAACTTGCATAGCTGTAGTTTCTAAACCACAAGGCCAAATGCCACCAAATTTTGTCAGTAGCTAGATACATGAATTATCTATAATTTTTGTATTCACAAGTTTCACAGAAAACCTCATTATCAAGGTGCAATTATCAAAATACCAAAACCTGTCCAGAAAACTCTAGAATTGAATAAATAGAGCAAATAATATTTCACTTATGTTTCAAACATCAATTTAGACATAACCAAAGTTACCAACAGTTAGAGTATATTAAATAAACACCAGAAAATATGATGACTAAGCTCAAATAAATTATTCTCATGCACTTTTCTATTTATTTAGATAACAAGGTGACTTAAGGAGCATATATGGAACATCTATTAAATATACACAGTAAATTATGAGAAAATTACAGTAGCTCACATATACTTCCATTAGTCTACTGTTGAAATTTCATAGCATTTTAATAAGTATAGCAACCTCTACAAAAAAGACAAATTGCTACAGCAATAAACCATGTGAGGGCAAGATAAATCTAAAACTCAACATTTTCTATAAACACATGGTCATATTAAGCATCCACAGGTTACAAACATATCATGTAAAGGTAGAGGAACCACCTTTTCCATTTTTACATTTTTATTTAAATTATTAACCAATTAAATCCAATTACTAGGCATCAAGCAAGATATCTAAATAACTCAACCATACTGTATTCAATGACCATGAAATGTTTACCACAACACATACATATCATTAGTAGCCTACCACAAAAAGTTCACATCAATTGGAGCACTACAACTTGAGATATGGAAATAACAAAAGCAAACCCTAGATAACAAAGATTTAATTTTAGTGCACAAACTTTCTACTAAAATATACAATATTAGTATACCACTGGATAGATCTCCTCACAAGGATTCCAAAACATCTTCATTTTCTATTTTACGATTTTTCTACAAATTTCTATGAATTATCAAATATTCAGCCGAAATAAAGCATAAAAGGAAAAACAAACTTGCACTCAGGCCCCTGCAGATTTCAGTAATTAATCTGCACTGTGCACACTATTCAAATGAGTCATGCCCCTGCACTGAACCCCCTGAACTTTCCTGAAATCATGCGTGAACTCCACCTTCTTCCTCCTCTCGTTCGAGAGGCAGGGCGGGGGCAAATGACGGAGCAGGCGGCTCGGCGAGGTCGGCCTCGACTGCGGGCCGGCCCGAGGCGACGAGGCAGGGGCCATTGCACCCTATATGGCGCCACGCGTAGCCGCAGCTTGGCCCGGCGGCGGCTGCTCGCCAACGCCCACGGCAAAGACGGCGGCAGTCGCCATGGTGACAAAGGGCGGCGCCGGCGGCAACGCCCTCGGCGAAACGGAAAAGCGGAAAGGTGCGGGGGAGGGACGAAAAAGCGAGGGAAGGCAATTCCGAGCTTGGTTGGAGGTGGAAGAGGCCGAGAGACAAAGGAACGGCGGCGGCGAGAGAGCTCGGGCGTCGGCATACATGGCGGCTCCCGCTCATGGCGGCGAAGCGGGCGAGAGCGAGGCGTGAGCGTGGAGAGGGGCGAGGAGAGTGAGCGAGGCGCGCCCGGTGCTCCCATCGCCCAGCAGGGGGTGGGCGAGAAGAGGTGGGGGAGGTAGCAGGTGGCAGCAATGGAGGTGGAGGCGCTGTGCATGGCTGCCACGCACGGGGCACGCGTCGTCCTTTGGAGCATTTCCTCGAGCACGTGGCGGGCAGAGTTTGCGCCGCAGATTTTGGGCTAGATCCGGGACGAAATTGAACCTGAGCCAAAAATAAAGTTTGAAGCCCACGCTTTACTCTACAATTTCCGTTAAGAATGCTCAGCCATTAGCTGGATGGATTAGGAAATAATGGCGCTCGAACCTGTTGCTGTCAGTTAGTTAATACGTGTCGAAAATAGGTGTCAAACCATGTCAAACGCTGTCGGATGGATGTCATATTTTGGCATGCTCTTTCTCGATGAATTACCTACAACTTCTATTTTGGGTCCAACTCAAGATACTTAATAAAATTTGGAGAACGCGAGACGTCAACGTCGAGAACTCCAATTTCAGGCTTTAGAATTATTTTAAAACTCCAAATCAGCCCTCCACTCTGCCTGTTGAGCACTTTTTGAGCATGTTACGCACATTTTCATGACTTAATCCTTAAACAAAGTTTATTCCTTATAAAATTCTCTATAACTTTGATTAAGGGTGCACAGCCACGCAAACTCTCTAAGCGGCACTTTATAAATTGTTAAACAAAAGTGTGCTAGAGGTCAACCTAGGTCAAACCATCACTTAAGGGCATTTTCAGGGCACTTGCTCAATATGAACCCTTCATGACTTTTGTTCTTAAGCCCAATTAGAGTCATTTGAGCAACATGGCTAGGCTTGGTTGATATTTCATATGCTTATGCACTTGACAAAGCTTCTCAAGCCGGGATGTAGCTTGGCATTTCATGTGACTTATTGATTCCAAACTTCACCAAACTTTTCCAGGAATCACTATAGGTAGATAGTGATGTGAGACACATGAAAGAAAGTTCATTATCACTACTCAACATATATAGTTTAAGTCCAATCTCGCTGTTAAGCTAGTGACTAACACCCGGGGTGTTACACCTACCCCCTTAAAGAAATCTCGTCCCGAGATTTGGGTTTACTAACCAGGTTTTATGGAATTCGGGATAAATTTCTTTCAGGTAGTCCTCAGTTTCCCATGATGCATCTCTATCATCATGGTAGCTCCACACGACCTTGTAAGTACGCACCAACCGATTCCGAGTAACTCTTTCCTTGCTATCAACAATTCTTACAGGCTCTTCTTTATAAACCAGATCAGCTGCTAGCTTCAAATCTTGTTCATCGACTCTTTCTTCGGGCACACGCAAACACTTTTTCAATTGAGAGACGTGAAAGATCGGAAAGATAGAACTCATAGACTCTGGCAACTGCAACTTGTAAGCAACTTCACCTCTTCTTTCGAGAATCTTGTACGGACCCACATATCTTGGTGCAAGATTCTTTTTGGCTCCAAACCTTTGGGTACCTTTTATTGGTGAAACTCGGAGGTAGACATAGTCACCTACTTCAAACATCAAAGATCTTCTTCGATTGTCAGCATAACTCTTTTATCAGGACTGTGCAGCTTTCATGTGCTCTTGGATAGTTCGAACCTTCTCTTGACTTCGGGAACAAAGTCAATACCGTAGTATCTTCTTTCTCCCCGCTTCTACCCAATTCAAAGGAGTTCTACACTTTCTGCCATACAAAGCTTCAAACGGTGCCATCTTGATACTTTCTTGATAACTATTGTTGTAGGAGAATTCGGCCAAAGGTAGCCAAGATTCCCACGAACCCTTAGCACATAACACACACGCTCTCAACATATCTTCAAGAACTTGATTAAGTCTTTCGGTCGACTGAAGTCTCGAGGATGATAAGCGGTGCTATGCAACAACTTAGTTCCCATTCCTTCATGCAAACGGGTCCAGAAGTGAGCAGTGAACTGTGATCCTCTATCAGATACGATGGTCTTGGGCACCCCATGCAAACGGACAATCTCTTCAATGTAGAGGTCAGCATATTGAGGTGGTGCGTAGGTTGTCTTGACAGGTAAGAAGTGAGTCGACTTGGTTAATCGATCAACGATCACCCAGATTGAATCATTTCCTTTTTTTGTGTAGTGGGTAAACCTGTGATGAAATCCATATCGATATCATCCCACTTCCAAGCGAGGAACCGGTAGAGGTTTCAAACAAAACTGCCGGCTTCATGTGAATGGCCTTGACACGACAACAAGTATCGCATCGAGCCACATACGCTGCTATCTCTTTCTTCATCTTGGTCCACCAATACCGAGGTCTCGGATCATGATACATCTTGTTACTTCGGGGTGAATGGATAACTTGGAAAGGTGAGCCTCATCCATTATCTTATTCTTGAGTTCTCGATCCTTTGGCACGACAAGGCGAGCGTCGAACCAAAGTACACCATTGTCATCCAATCTGAAATACGGAATTGATTCCTTCTTCATTCTTTCTTTGAGGTGGTAGATGCCAGGATCTGTCTTTTGCCCTTCAATGATCTGTTGGTTGAGAGAACACCGAACTTGGATATCATGCAGGACTGCAGGATGCATCAGATTGAACTTCTCTTCAAACAACGACTTCACGGTATGATGATGTGACTTGCGACTCAAGGCGTCTGCAACTACGTTTGCTTTGCCAGGATGATAGTGCACTTGCAAATCATAGTCCTTGATCAACTCTAACCATCTTATTTGCCTCATGTTGAGCTCGGGCGGGGGTAAAAATGTACTTGAGACTTTTGTGATCGGTGTAGATATGACACACATTTCCCAGCCAGATAATGCCTCCATATCTTCAAGGCATGCATAACTGCAGCTAACTCCAAATCATGCGTGGGATAGTTGACTTCATGCTTCCTCAACTGACGTGAAGCATAAGCAATCACTCGGCCTTCTTGCATCAGCACACAACCCAAACTAGTCTTTGATGCATCACAAGTACATCAAACGGCTTCTCGATGTCAGGTCGTGCCAAGACAGAGGGCGATGGTTAGCAACTCTCGCAAGGTGCGAAAGGCTGCCTCACATGCCTCTGTCCGGACAAACTTGTGCTCTTTTCGTAGCGGACTTGTCATTGGCTTGGCAATCTTAGAGAAATACGGAATAAAACGGCGATAATACCCCGCCATTCCAAGAAAACTCCGAACTTCATGCAGGCGTGGGTGGTTGCCAATCCATAACTTCTTGCACCTTTGACGGGTTGACTGATATGCCATTTTTGAAATGATATGGCCAAGGAAAGCAACTTCCTTTAACCAAAACTTCGCATTTCTTGAACTTGGCATACAACTTATGTTCTCTTAGTCGGTAAGCGCAATTCTCGAGATCTTTGGGCGTGTTCTTCTTCATTTGCGAGTATATCAGAATGTCATCTAGGAATACAATCACAAACTTATCCAATTCAGGCATAAAGACTGAATTCATAAGATACATAAAGTATGCAGGAGCATTCGTCAAGCCAAAAGACATAACGAGATACTCATACAACCCGTACCTAGTGACGAAAGCAGTCTTATGCACATCTTCCGGACGAATCTTGATTTGATGATACCCTGATCTCAAGTCAATCTTGGAAAACACTTTAGCTTTAGACAACTGATCAAACAGAATATCAATTCTAGGCAGAGGGTACTTGTTCTTGATTGTTACGGCATTGAGCGGCCGATAATCAACACATAGCCTCAAGGAATGATCTTTCTTCTTCACAAACAAAGCTGGACAACCCCATTCAGAAGTACTTGGCCTGATGAAACCCAACTTCTTCAGCTCATACAACTGTTTCTTCAACTCTGCTAGCTCATTGGGAGGCATACGATAAGGTCTCTTGCATATCGGAGCTGTACCAGGCACCAGATCAATTGCAAACTCAATGTCTCTGTTAGGCGGTAGCCCAGGTAAATCTTCAGGAAAGACATCAGGAAACTCACAAACCACAGGAATCTCAGAAAGAGCAGAGGCTCGGATAGCATAGGTCAACTTGGTCATGTCTGCAACTCGAGGCAATAACACTTGGAAAGTGTCTTTACCCAGAGGATCCGTGAGGGTAATGGTTCTATTCCCAGTATCAATCACAACTTGCTTATCTTTCATCCAATTCATCCCCAAGATCACATCCATAGTTAACCCAGGTAGTACCACCAAATTAACTCTATATGCTTTATCTCTAATTTTAAAAGTTGCATGCTCAAGCATTTGATTAGATAGGACATCAGCACCAGCGGAACTGATGCGGTACCCATAATCTAATTGCTTAAGTTCTAACTCATGCGATCGTGCATATGCTTGACTCATAAAAGAATGCGATGATCCAGAATCAAATAAAACAACTGCAGGATGATTGTTGACAAGAAACGTACCCGTAGTGACTGGTTCTCCCTCAGGGATCTCATCCACGGTGGTGTGGTGTGCACGGGTAGGATAGGTCATCTGCTTCTTCGGATAGGGACAGTACTTGGCGAAGTGACCCATCTGATTGCAGTTGAAGCAGGGACCTCTCACGGCGGGAGCAGCTGCCGTGGAACCCCCAGTCTTGGCTTGAGCTTGAGGTGCAGGTGGGCGATAACCTCTCTGGTTCTTCGGAGGTGGTGGAGCATTCCTCTTTGGAGCGGGTGCACGGAACCTTGAGTTCTGAGCAGGAGGGCGGTACTACGGACGGTTAGCCATTGGAGGCCTGTACTGAGAAGATCCTCCCTCAAAGTTTCTCTTGCGGTTCTTGGAAGCAGCATGCAGATTGTTGTTGTTCTCTTGAGTCAAGCAGTCACTGATGAACTCGTTGAAGGTAGCCCTTGAACTAATACCCATGGTCTTGGCCATCTTGGTATTGAGACCCCTCTTGAAGCTATCTATCTTCTTCTCTTCAGTGTCCACATATGACGGAGCATAGCGTGACAGGTTGTTGAACTCATGGAGATACTTGTTCATGGTTTTATTGCCTTGGTTAAGCTTCATAAACTCCGACACTTTCATAGCCATCAAACCTGGTGGAACATAGGTGCTGCGAAACATCTGAGTGAACTGTGCCCAGGTGATGGGAGCATTCGGCGGAAAAGTGGTACGTTGATGGGACCACCAGATTCCAGCCGGCCCCTGCAGCTGATGTGCCCCATACTCAACCTTCAATGATTCGGTCATACGGAGCAGGCGAAACTTGTCTTCCATTGTGTTGATCCACTCAAGAGCCTCAAGCGGTTCCTTAGCCTGCAAGAACTTGGGCGGATCGGTATCCGAAAAGTCCTTGAAGGTGCTTGATCTTGGTTGACGGGACGGTCACGGTGGCCTCCATGACTGGTGTTTGCTGCAATATCGCGCAACGTGGCCTCCATGTTGCGCTGACTGCCGAGGAACTGTTGGAAAAGTTGCTCAGCGGTCAACGGTGGAGGAGGTGGTGGTGGTAGGTTACCCCCAGCGTTTCCGTCATTGCCTCCATTTCCTCCATTCCCACCGTTTCCACCATTGTTCCCGTTACCTCCGTTACCACCATTTCCATTGCCTTCGCCTTGGCTGGATCCATCTCCAACCAAAGAGCCACTCACAGTGCGGCGAGTCCCAACCATCTGCATATTTCAGCATCAAGTAATTATTAGGTGATGTTACAACATTGTAAGCAATGTAATAATCATGCCAATGAATTATTGGAAGAAAATCAATTCATTCAACAACACACAGGCATAAAGATTCATTCCCACAATCCATAACATCACTAATTAGATTACTGAATAAAAGCATCATCCAGGACATACAACATCCAAAATTGCCAGCATACATACACTGGACTTTAGGCGTTCAAATAGCACCACAACACATGACGATCCAACACACATGAGTCACATCTCGTAAGGGTTACAAGCCACAACAAAAGAGACAAGAGCGTAACTAGGACTAGTGATAAGACTACTAGCCTACTCGTGCTCGCTACCGACGTCGGACTCAGCAGCGAGAACAACGTCGTCGTCGGCTGCGGGCTCAGGTGCAGGGGGAAGGTCAGCGTCCTCCTCGTCTCCATCGGGGTTGATGACTCCGGGCTCCATCTCAGCCGCTCCAGGCGCATGGTGACCATGAACCTGGTTATATAGCACGTGGTAGTCCTCGTGCAATTGGTCAATGTACTGCTCATGGTCAAAAAGCCAGTGCCCCAGCTGATGGGCATCGTTTCCGGCTTCATTCCTCTCTGTGACTAGCTGCGCCATCATCCTATCGGCGTTCCTCTCATACTGCTCATAGCGTGCGACACGTGCACGCAAGGTAGCGACCTCCCTGTTGGCCGCCCTCTCACGGGCCTTAGCATCATCTCTGGTAGCTGTGATAAGCTCAATCTGGTGCCTCAGATCTCTGACATGATCCGAGTGCCTCTTCTTCTTCTTCTTCTCTTGCTTCTTCGACAAGGTCTTGTTCCAGTCATTGATCTTGTACATGCAGGACTGAGTAGCATCCAAGGTCTGCATCATAGCAAACATGGCACTCATCGCTGCATTGTCACTGTCCTCAATCTCATGGACCCTAGGCCAGCGTGCCATGCTGGGAGACTGCTCCCAGAAAGTGTCAGCAGGGTCACCACGAGGGAACACTCCCGCCAAGGCCTGTGCCAGGCTCAGCGGAAAACGCTCCATGATGGTGCGCAGGACTGAGAAGGCAACTCTGCTAGCCCCCTCCTCCGGTGTGACACCGTAGGCACGAATGCGCCACCCCTCCCACTCTGAGTCCTCATGGAGTGGTGGGACGGTAACCTCCACGGCAACCAGCTGGTCTCCGTCGCTCGGCTCCTCAGTCACCCAGGAGTATACGGGTCGCTGCTCCTCCGTATACCCCACATACAAAGCACACGCCAAAGAAGCGTGGGCATCCCAAACTCCTCCGGGGAAGTGAGACTCCCCGGATAGTGGTGCGGCGCGCGAGCTGTCCACGTGGCACACGTCCTCCAGTGGACTTGCGAGCTGTCTGCTTTGTGCGAGCCATCTGTCAGAAATTTATCCCGGGTGAGACAAGTTATTAATTATCCAATTTTAATTGACAGAGGTAATCAATTTATAAGGGAAGGTAAATGTAATGACATGAGATGAACAAACATGATGTATGCACGGATCTTACGTTCTCACAAACTTAACAAAAATAATTCTAGCGGATAAACGGTGGCATACAACGTTCTCTCATGGCGTATAACTAAACGTTCTACATGAAGCGCTGTTATGTACCTGCAGAAAATCCACTTCAGCCCATCCCAACAGTATGAATAAATGCATTCCCAAATACACGCACATGTAGTACAACTACCCGGTCCTCGTCCAAAGACGGCATCGTCTCAACAGACGGCACAACCCACAATTAAATACCTTGGTAAGTACATGGTTTTGACATGTAAGTACTTCCGGTATCACACTAGCACTCCCTAGATTGCCGGTTGGACAACCATGCTCTCACAACTCCCACTTACCGAGGCGTAGAGGCATTTGAACCATACATTACCATCCAAGCGAATGGCACCCATACAATTACCTTCTTTGCATGGGCAACAAAGTGAAAATAAAATATGATGCAAGCCCCCAAGTCGGTACTTAAATAGCCACCTAGAGTCCTTATTTGGGCATAAAGGATATGACCACTGGCACACTCTTTATTTGGAAACGGTTTTTTTTTCAAGACTTATAGATCTATAAGTTGAAATTCAGTTTTGAAACCAAAATCCTTTGTTTTTAAATACACATGTGAACAGTAACCGCTAAACCTTGCTCTGATGCCAGCTGTAACAGAACCGACCAATTTATAAAAGCATAAGTGAAAAATCACTCGCTAAGCAAGCAATTGTCACACTTAAGCCGTTATAAACCCGTTAGTCCGGAAATCTCGAAGGATTTCAAACCAAACATCATCAACCAAGATCGTATAGGTTTAGCGTCACCATTCGCATGTTACAACATTTCACAAATAGTTCAACAACATCAGAGTGCGGAAATAAAGTTATTACAAACCAAGTTCTTTAAATCCAAGTAGCGGAAACAAGATAGTTTTAAAAGCTCAACCAACACAAACAAACTTAGGTTTAATACGGTGCCAGCTCGTCGATAGCCAATCCACAAAAGCAAGTGGGGAGAATATTAAGAATGACCATGCCCTTGGTACTTTAATCCACTGGATAAAAGCAAGTCTCACAATACCCGTGGTAGGTATGGCCATCTGCACAAACAAGCGGGAAAAACCCTGAGTACGAGAAGGTACTCAGCTAGACTTACCCGACTGACTCAAAATAAAGACTCCAAGGAGTAATGACAGGCTTTATCAGGGGATAGCTTGACTCTTTTTGCGGAAAAGCGGTAAGAATATTTAAAGTGATAGCTCAGCTTAATCATTCCTATTTATGCTAGGTGAGCACCTATACTATACATCATTACAGTATATTAGTCATGATTAAGCAAGCAAGTAGTAGCCATAAGAATAATCATCAGCTTAACCCATCATCATCATTAATCACATTCCATAGTCATTACTACGATGGTGCAGCTCAAGTAAAGTGTTCACTGTCCAGGAACGATGGCGATTCGAATCGATTACTACTGAGCTCAGGGGGTATTCCTCATACAAACCACACTCACACGCGAAGTGAGCTACAGATCACCGTGGCACGTATCCAGGAAAAACAAGTACGCGGACTCGCATAGAACCACCGTACCCAGGGACCGCCCGACTGCCTTAGCGAGCCATGCTGGACCTCGGACTTACTCTTCGCGCCCCTGTGGTCCCCCATCCATCTCCAATACGGTGCGAACGGATCGAGAACCGGCCTGGATAGTGTTAGGCTTCGCGGTCGGAAGTGCTTATCCGGCCGGCTAAGTATGAGGCATGTGTTCAACATGACTTGGGGTACATCAACGGTACGGTCCTTAATCGACACAGACGGATTCACTATGGTCCAACAACCCCACAAGACTCCGTCCGGTCTTCAATTATCTCGACCATAACCATCAACCAGATGATATCAACATAAGCTTTCCATCATCACAGTAACCACCTATACTCGCGGATGACAGGAAATCACCCGACTTCTACCGTCTAAGCAAGCTAAGCATAATACTCGCCCTAGACTAGCAGGGTATATCAAGGTGGGATAATCAATGGTAAAGCAAGGATATAATGCATCAACGGTCTCACACAACTCCTATACTTAATGCAACAATCATAAAGTATAATTAGACTGTTAGAAAGCATAGGTAAGGAAATGCTCCGGTGCTTGCCTCGAACGAAGTCACTAGCCCTGTGATTGGGACACTCCGGTAGATCCTCTGCTTCGACCTCCTCTCCTTCTTGTGGAACCTCCTGCTGGGGCTCCTCCTGGTGATCCTGCTCGATCTCCGAAAACTGGAGGTCCTCCTGCGAACCTGTATGATGCGATGCACATGCATAAGTACAGTGAATGCATACACGTATGATGCTCATGAACGAAGATGATTAACAGATCATTTGACAGAGTAGGTGCATATCTCTTCTCTACTAACAACTTAACTCATTTACTGAGTATGTGCATACCTCTTCTCTAAACACTTAGAGAAGTGCATAAAGAAGAGTGGTGTGTAGGCACACACACACACATCACATGAATAAAGAGAAATACTACTATTCATAGCCAACCATCACATTTCAGTTATGGTGCGGTATTACATGACCAGCAAGCATAACATAATTAAAAGTGCACAAGAAGTAATATAGAACATGCTAAAACTATTAATTCAAAGCTTTATCATTTCATGTGAATAAATAGGCTTGAACTGTGACCTCTGTCTAAACAGTTCAGAAAAATCTATAAAAATTACAGGAGCTACATCATGCTATAGCAAGACCATGATAAAATTTTCATCACATTTCATCAAGTATATCAGCCTACACAAAAAGATTAAGCAGCAGGACAGAAATGCACATTTCACAACTTTGTACTATGAAAAGTATCAAACATAGATTTAATATTTTTCTCTAGAACTTCTTAGCACAAAAGCAGTCATCAAAAATTACCAGGGCATAATTCCTTATAATTAATTTATTAAAAATCATTTAAGAATCAGCCCAGAAATTAAATTAAATCATATTCTAATATTTTTGTACAGGAATTGCATGACACCTATTTTTCCCAGAAACTACATCACATAACAAGTCTAACAAAACAAGAATCACATTTTTCAGAGCATTCTACAATTTATCATGCATTTACTCAGATTTCAGCCATTTAAGCATTTAAATAAAACTACATAGAAAATTATCTCAAAAATAACATCACATATTTTTCACAGGTAGATCTATCCACAAGAAACCTAACAAAACAAGAATCACTCAATTTGGATCACATTTGCACCAGCTACAAATTCAAACTCATTTAAACAAATTTTTCGGAATTCAAAATAAAGAAAAAGGGCCGAACCTAAAAGCGCGTGGGCCGGCCCAGTGGGCTGTGTGCCGCTGCCAGGCGGGACCGGGATCAAGCTGACCCCACCGGTCGGCGGCCCGCGAGCCGGCCATTGGCCGGCCGGTGATCGCCGGCGGTGAGGGGCGGCGCCGGCGCCAAAAAGGGCACCGGCGTGCTCTCCTCGGCGAGCCGCACCCGTGGTAGTGTTGGTTGTGCGAGTGGCGGCGGAGTCGGCCGGCGGCGAAGCGGCGGCGCCGGGCGGCCGCATGTCGCCACCGGCGGTTGCTCCGGCGATGGCAAGGCCATGCAGGGTGGCGGCACCAGCAAACCCTAAGCGGCACTACTACACGTGAGTGTGGCCGTGGTCGCCCGCGAGAGGTGGCCGGCCGTGTGCATGGCGGCTCGGCGGAGCGTGGAGCCGGCGAGCCCCAGCGTGCGGCAATGTGGGCTCAATCGACCCACCCGAGGCGCCGGGTGCGATTCGAACTCCGGCGACTTCGCGTCGCGCGACCAGAAGAGAGGGAGAGCGTGGGTGGCGCGAAGCAACAGCAGCGGCCGCGGCTCCGTGAGCTCCGGCCATGGTGCGGCGGTGGCGGGTGGGCGCGATGCGCCCTTACCGGTGCAATGCGGCGGCTGGTGGTGTCAAGGGGTGGAGCGGCGCGAGGCGGAGGTGGAGGTCGGGCGTGTCGCGGCGCGTGCTCGTTCGGGCCCGGGCGGCGAAGGCTGCTTCGCGCTTGAGCGGCGCTTCGGCGAAAAAAGAGAGAGCGCGACAGAGCGTGAGCAGGCGAGTGGCGGCAGAGAGTGGCGAGGGAGCGAAGTGGAGCGGGGTGGGATTCAATTGGGCGCGGCCGGCGTGGTGGGGTCCACCGTCGCCGGCCATCGCCCCGGGCGGGCCGCGGGCGGCGGGCGAGCGCGTGGCGACCGCGCGCTGACGCCGGTCGGCCGCGACGCCGTGGCGCAGGCGCGCGCGGTGCGAGGGCGGGCCGTGGGCCGTGGGCTGAATGCGGCCTGCCCGTTCGCGGTGGCCTTTTTTTTTTGAAATTTAAAACTGAATCAAAAAGCTCCCTTTTGACAAATTTAAATGCATTTTCAAGAAATGTGCCCAAAACAAAAGTTGTAGAGAATTTCAAACTGAACAACTTTCATTTAAGGCTCATTTCAAAATTCCCAATAAATTTTGAAATGTAATTCCATTTTGAAATTAAGGCAATAAAGGGAATTTTCTAATTAAATTTCTTTTGCTCCAAATTCCACCAAATCTTTTGCAATAAAAATTTGATAAAACATTTTAGAATACTGGGCAAGTGGATCCAACCTTGATCAAGTCATTTGCAAGACAATAATTAACTAAACCATTGATCAAGCAATTAATGAACCAAACAAATGCAACACATGAAATGACAAATGCATTTAGGGATTAAATGCTTGATGATGCTTATGCCATGCTTATTGATGATTAGGGTTAATTAATCAAAGCCTAATGCAATGCTTAACACTGAGGTGTTACAAAACTCCATGGGCAAAGCAGATATAAAGAAGAATGTTGGACATATAAAGATCTTGGAGCATCAAGATGAATTGAGTAAACTTCCAAGACAACAACTTGACAGACCAATTAGAGATTGAATGGATATGGTCACTATATGATTTTCAAGCGAAAGATTTCAAGATCAAACAGCGAGGGATTAACGTTGCACTAGATCATCAAAAGGGTAGGCAACGAAGAGGTCCATCTTAGATTTTGTTATGGTCTCTACAACTAGCAAAAGCAACCAAGGTCAAGGGCTGGCCTTTAGCAAGATATTACAGGGTTGGTAAATCACACAAGGGTCCTCACCTCTAGGAAGAAACCACTATGGTCAAGGGATGGCACTAATGAAAGCTCAACTGGTTTGGTCAAATAATCTAGGATCTTCACAAGGGTGCACATATATGCCATACTCAAACGTCAAGGGTCTGGCCTAAGGCTTGCGGTTTGAACATAGGCATGACTACAAGTTTGTACAATACAAAACTCAAAGGTTAACAACCATGTCTACAGACACAGATTCCTAAGATGGAGAACTTAATCAGAGACGACAACCATACGATTATCATGACGGACGTATTATTCTAGGATGAGTTATTCGACACTCATGTGCTCACCGAGGACAAACGAGGTGACAACCATGGCACTGCCTAGACAACAAGCAACCACACAAACCTGACAGCTTAACAAGCACTTGAGAGCTCAAACAAATGGGCTTAAGCAACCATTCAAAGCAAAAACTCACACAAAACAAGCACTTATATGCAACAACACAATACAGTGACCTATTTACAAAGATCAATCAGGAAGCAAGATATGCTACCAAATAGGTGGATAAAGCTAAGTCTTTTAGGTACACGATGATTTGTAAGAAAAGTAGCAAAGAATCTAAAGGATTTTGGTTATGGCTACACCAAGGACACATAGACATACCACACACAAGAACTAGTATTTTTTTAGATAGTCTCATGCAAGGCTAGCAAACACCTAGAGCAAACACCAAGTTAACAAGAATGAATAATACTATCATGCAGCTTCACAACCAAGACATATAGTAACGCAGCAAGCACGTGCATTTTAGTCAAAACTAGAGTTGTAGGCATCAAACAAGGGTGAGCCTAGACTTTTTCTAAGGCATAGGAAGTTTACCCCAACTTGGTTATTCATATCAAAAACTATTCCACAAGTTAACATGACCAAACTATCAGTATTTTCAGATTTGCATCAACTTAGACGGAAAACTGACTTGAACTTCAGAGATACATAACTAGAGTTTTAGAGATTCAATGAGTGTGATTCTTAACTTGATAGAAAGATCCTTAAGTTATCTAAAACTTTCTTATTATCATATTAAGACAATTCTACAGCTAACAAGACCAATAATGCAAAGAAGACACCTCTGTCCAGATTTGGACAGATGCAGCCATTCTGTTTTACAAGCTCACAATCGGAGATGCAGACCACCAAAAATAATGATCAAAGACATGTTGGAAAGCTTAACAAAAGTACTAAACTTTTTCTATTAATGCCAAAACATGATTCTTAAAGCATAGAGGTCAAATAATCTAAACATTCAGATCTGTCCAGAGGATATGCAGAACTGGACAGCAAGGTTCAAAAATCTATAACTCCTAAACGACCAGTCCTAAAATCATAAAATTTTAGGACAAGAAAGATAAAGAAGTTAGCTACAACTTTCATATTGACCACATTCACAGAAAACATTGTTACCACTACGAAACTATTGGTACCACAGAAACTATCCTAACAGCCATCAAGTTCAAAACACACCAAACAATGCTTTCCATTGTTTTATTAGCAAGAGAGCACACAAAACATGTTATTCTAGTAGCTCCAATTATTATTAACTTAAATCATAGTATTTTAGTTTACTCACAAGGTAGGATAAACATGAGGGTCCTAATTATTTAAGTAAAATCCAAAGTAACTTTGCAAAAGCTTGATGAAGCAAAATATTCGCCACTAGGCAAAAACTAAAGAACACTTATGAAGTTTAAACTACTAGCCTCAACTATTTCCATCAAGGTTAAGTAACATTTTTACTTGGTTGATTAACATTGGAGGCATCACAAGAAAACATCTACCACTTGTTTATTGGCAAGATTTCACATATATAGCAACGGGAACTAATGTGAAGATTAATTAAAGAAGAACATGATATTCTATTTAAGTGAGCATGTATCGGCTTTTCTGGAGGTATCACTACATGTTTTAGGTTCAAAAGGTCAAATTTTAGCCACTAAAAAGTCGTTATGCAATTCCATTAAAAGCAATCATACAAGACAAAGCTATGCACACACCGACTGCAAACACTTCCATTCAAGCGACATGGAACAAAGCATTCTTGTCTAACTTCACACAGAGAAGATAGTAACAACATCTCAATCACAAGTTAATTATTATTGGAAACAAAGGTGAGAGGAGCATAGTTATGTGCAAAGCAACAACCATGATGATGCATGCTTCGTCCTATTCGTCCTCACAAGATTGCCAGCCTGAGGTGGCAATCACGTTCTATGTCGGTGGCATAACACGCACTCTCGATATATAACTAGTCGTCATGTATATTTAATCTACACATTCGTGGTTAGCGTACCTGCAGAAAATTTCATTGCAGCCCAACAGTTCCCATAATATAGCACAAACAATAAAATCCAAGGAAAGCAGTAAACTAAATACTTTCCATATGCATGTCCCCACATACATACTTTAGTATCACAACTACCCGACAGATATACCCACAATTAAATACCTTCCTAATTGCATGGTTTTGACATGACAATTATTCCAGTACCACAATCTAGCACTTCTCTAGACCGCCGGTTGGATGATCATGCTCTCATATCTCACCTTTCTAATGCACACATATGGCTAATTCATATATGCGGGCTATCTCCACCATTTGACCACAGGGTAGCCATAGTGCGGTCATCAAACATACATACCTTGGCCTGGGCGTAGATGTAAAATTTAAAACCCCCCAAATTAGTACTTATATAGCCACCTAAGAGTCCTTATTTGGGCATAAAGGATTTGACCACTGGCATACTTAAGGTTTGAAATTTAGATTTGAACACACCTACATACATATGTAGCTAATAGTTTTATCAAAACTAATTTTTTGCAAACAAAAGCTTTTGTTTTAAATATACAAATGACATGTTTAATGTTGAATCTTGCTCTGATGCCAGCTGTAACAGAACCGTCCAAATTATAAGAGCACAAGTATAAAAACAATCACCGAAGTGACTAAATTTTCACACTTGAGCCCATATAATCCCGGTAGTCCACTGAAATCACGAAGGACTTCAAACCAACCAACATATAAGCCAAGATCGTACTGATTCAACAAAACAAGTCACTTGTTACATCCTTTTCATAAGTAGTTCAATATACATCAGAGTGCAAAATAATTATTACAACATAAGTTCAAAAGTAGCGAAAGCAAAGTAATTGAAATCAATTTTAAATACATGCCATTACCAAGGTCAATTCCAACAAAAGCATTTAGAGATAAGAAAGATAAGAAGGATCATGCCCATGATCATTCTCCACCGCTAAGGTAGGAGCCATCCAAATTTTGCAGTAATCATGATACATCACAACCTGCAACAAGTGGGAATAAACCCTGAGTACGAGAATGTACTCAGCTAGACTTACCCGTCATAAACCAGAAATAAAGTGACACCAAGGAGTATGCAAGGCTTTATATAAGTGGGGCTAGCTTGACAACATTTTGTATAAAAGCATGAGTGATATAAGAGCAGTATTTTGTTATACTAGCAGTAGGTTATTATTAATCAACCTTTCATCTAGATTAGCACCTGTACTAAAGAATCACTTGATTATATACAAACATTAATAACCATATCAGGTTTATTCCAGCTATCAATATCATCGTCATTATGATCATCATCAACATTAGAACCATCATTATTTAGTGAGTTCTACGATGCCAGGCAAGGTCAAGTTCTCACTATCCGGGAGAGACGGCGATTCAAATCGATTTCAACTGAGCTCAGGGGGTATTCCCAACACACACCCAGACAGACCTAGCTAGGGTCGTCTTAGGTTACTCTTGGTACAACTCAGGCTCGGGCCCGGTTATCACGTCAGCAAAACCAGAAAGTCGGATAGCCAGGATGTTCAAGCCATGCTAACCCAAGGACGACGCCAGGACAGTTATACATGCTTGCCCTTGGTCTAGTATGCCGCTATCCCGCGAATTGCCCAACCGCCGCCCGTGTTCCCGTCTTGAGTTGAGCTACCGAGCTTCGCGGCCACTTGGCACAAAGGGCCGGGCCAACTATGTGTTGGGCTGGGTTCAACATGACCAAGAGTGAAACAACGCGTCCAGTCCTTAATCGACTCAGACAGGGTCCACTGTCCCTGCCCGGTCTTCTTTTATTTTAACACTTGGTTCTTTTCCACGATAGCACATATAGCCAACCGTGACCAGAGAAGTAACACCCTATATCTCGCGGATGACAGGAAATCCCGACTTCTACCGGTCTAAACAGGCTAAGCATTTATCTCGATTCCTGAACCTAAATAGGATTCAAGGTATAATTTGCTGGACAAGGAGAGGATATATATGCAGCAAGTGTTTCCAACCAACTCCTATAACTTAATGCAATAAACAACATAAAGTACTCAATTGCATTTTATAAAAGGGGTGGGAGACTTAGAATGCTCCGGGGCTTGCACGGAATATGACTCAAGTCGGTGTTGTTAGATGGTACTCGCTTGGCGAGCATCTCCGTTCCATCTTCAGGATAAGTCCACCAAACACCGTCTTCGGGTTTGGCTCCAACATCTCATCCATCACGTAGTTCATCTAGCGTACCTAAATGAGATGCAAGATGCAAGTGTATGAATACATGGAAATGCAATAGATGATGCATCACATACACAAACAAGACAAGCATAGTCACACCATATGATAGGAGCATTTAGAGAGCAAGCTACCCACATCAAGCCAAACATGGAGATAATGAGTATATCAAACCTGAATCAAATATCACAAGGTCTCAGTTGTACTAACTTAACTATCATCCAAGGCACAAGCCACACTTAGCTTCACACAAAGCAACACTATAACTAGAATCAATCAATTTCTGGACTGCAAACAGTGGTGGCATGTTTTAATCATAACTGAAGGTATACACATTCAAACGATATGCAACAAGACAATCTGGAAAGCTTATGAAATTGCCTACAAATCACCTTTAATCTTCTCAGTATGATTCAACCTCTAACATAGCAAAATAATTCAATTTCTCCAATCTGGTCAGATAATTGCAGAGAGCAGCTATTTCTGAAGCTGAACAATACACAGCCATAACTCACAAACTATAAAGGCTATGACTATGAAAATTTAGCATAAGCAAGATATGTAAGTTACCTACAACTTTGTTATAGACAAGTTTCACAGAAAACATTATTTACTAGGTCCAATCATCAAAGTCCTACAAACTATCCAGAAAACCTCCAAATGGAATAATAGAGCAAATAATATTTCACTCATGTTTCAAACATCAATTTGGACAAAACCAAAGTTATCAACAGTTAACATATATTAAATAAACACTAGAAAACATAGTGGCCATTCCTAAATAAATTCTTTTCATGCACTTTTCTATTTATTTATATAACTAAGTGGAATAAGGAGCATATATGGAACACATATCAAAAGTGCTCAATAAATTCTAATAAAGTTAAAGTAGATTACATACACTCCCAAAAGACTACTGCTCAAATTTCATAGCATTTGAATAAGTATAGCAATCTCTATAAAAAAAAGACAAATCCTGATTGCTATTAAGCATGTGAGAGCAACCTAAATCTAAAACTCAACACTTTCAGTAAATACATGGCTATGTTCAGCCTTCACAGGTCACAACAACATCATGCAAAGGTAGTGGAACCATATTTTCCATTTTTACATTTTTATTTTAATTATTAATCAATTAAATCCATTTACTAGACATCAAGCAAGATAAAACAATATCTCAATCATACAGCATGAAAAGACTATGAAATTTTTATCACAGCACATACATATCACCAGTAGCCTACCATTCAAATTTCACAGCAATTGGAGCAATACAACATCAGATATGAAAATAACAAAAGCAAACCCTAGGTAGCAAGGATCTATTTTTACTGCACAAACTTTACACTAAAACATGTAATATTATTGTACCACTGGATAGATCTACTCAAAAGGATTCCAAAAAGTCCTCATTTACTATTTTATGATTTTTCTATGATTTTCTACGAATTATCAAAGATTTAGCCAATTAATGCATAAAACAAAAACGAAAAAGAAAAAGAACTTTGCATCAGGACCCCTGCACTTTCCTTCAATCGGTCTGGGATACAGAGCACTGTTCGGAACTATTCCCTTGAGTCTTCAGCATTGCACTTAAACCCTTCTACTTTCTCCTATTCTGATCAAGGAGGCCCTACTCGCTTCTTCTTCAGCGAACGAGAGAGAGATGGGCAGCCCTGCCAGCGGCCGGCCGGGCGGGCATGCAGCACGCCTTGGGCCGGCAAGGCTGGCCGCAGAGGCCCCCTCGGCCGTCAGCTAGCAAAGACTCGCCGCGGCAAATGAAAGCAGACGGCAAGCGGGCGGCCTGAAAGGGGCCACTCGTGACGGCCACCAGACCAAGACGAGCGGCGCAGAGGAGGGAGAAAGGCAGGCGACGCCGGTGGGAGTGGAAACCGGCCTGGAATGGCCAGAGGGGGCCCGGCAAAGCGAGGAGCTCCACGCAGCTGCCATGGAGCTCGAGCCTCGGGCGCCCATGGCGCTGCATCGAGCAAGGGGGAGAGGCGTGGAAGGGCAGAGAGAGCTCGGGAGAGGGATGGAGTTAGAGGGACGCCTCGGCCGCCCCCTCATTTTGCAGCAGGGAGGGCGGGGCACGCGGCAGGAGGGGCAAAGGCGGAGGGACGCGCGGCAATGGTGGTGTGCATGGTGACCATGCGAGGGGGCGCTGGCGTCGGTGAGGCCTGGGCGGACGGACACTGGCGGGCGCGACTTCGGTTTGCGATTTCGGGCCACTACCAGGGCGAATTGGATGATGGGTCCAAAAGCAAAGTTGAAGCCCATGCGACCCTCTCCAATTTTGGTTAAAACACCAGGGACATAGGCTGAATAAATTAGGAGATAATTAACCATGAACTCGCTGTTGTCAGTGAGTTGAAACCGATCACAAACTACTATCAAAACCATGTCAAACGCGGTCGAATCGATGCCATCTCTTGGCATGCTCTTTCTCAACTAATTACCTTCAACTTCTATTTTGGGTCCAACTCAAGTTACTTAACAAAAATTTAGAGAACGCGAGACATCGACGTCGAGAACTCTAATTTCAGGCTTTAGAATTAATTTAAAACTCCAAATCAGCCCTCCACTCTGCTTGTTGAGCACTTTTTGAGCATGTTGGGCACATTTTCATGACTTGGCCCTTAAACAAAGATTGTTCCTTATAAAATTCTCTACAACTTTGATTAAGGGTGCACCATCACGCAAGCTCTCTAAGCTGCACTTTTTAAACGATCAAACAAAAGTGCTCTAGGGTTAACATAGGTCAAACATCACTTAGAAACATTTTCGGGATACTTGCTCAATATGAACCCTTCATGACTTTTGTTCATGAGTGTAAGTAGAGTTGTTTAGGCAACATGGCATGGCTTGGTTGACACATCATGTACTCATGTATTTGATAAAGCCATTCAAGCAAGGATATGACTTATCATTTCATGTGACATATTGATTCCAAACTTCACCAAACTTTTCCAATAGTCCAGATGGATGGAGATGAATGTGAGATAGAGATCAAGATCTTCACTTAATACATCTTGCTTATGTCTAATCTTGTTGCTAAGCTAGTGACTAACACCTGGGGTGTTACAGCCCTCCCCCCTTAAAGGAATCTCGTCCCGAGATTCAGGACGAAAGGTATTCAAGGGAAGAGAAGCATGTCACCCACTCGTAACTACGGTGAAAGCACATAGATGCTCAAACCCTATCAGGGCGATAAGCACAATAGTTGTATTGAGGGCTCAACGGTGAAGCACCACAAGTGGTAACTTTATTTGTCAACCTCATCCAACATGTGGTTATGCTCATCACACTTCAAAGGAGAAGAATGAGTTTTAGCAACAGGACAACTTTCCGATCTTTCACGCCGTTGGAAGTGAACTCTTGTCGAAGAATTTTCTTCATTGACTTCTATGAAGTGTTGTTACTTTGGGAGGAATCCCAAACAGCACAATATATCATTCTTGATGCGTGAAGATCTTTTTGGTTCATGAACTAATTACTCACAAGTTTCTCCGTGGATAGAGAACATAGCATAGGCCATATAAACTTTGTACTAGGATGTAGAAGACTTTGCTTTGGATCTGTAGTCTCCTAAAGGTACTTGTCATAATCACCCTTGTAGTTCATGAAGTTTCAAAAGAAATCCTCTACTAAAAGGCTTGAGTGCAACTTTTCAACAAAGATTAGATCAAGGATAGGACAACATTCTCTGAGGTGATGGGAAAATTGGCTAACCAAAAGACGAGGTCTACAATTTTGGTGACGGCTCATCACATAGATACCAATCGATGGAAAACTACATAAGGTTCTTGAAATGACCCGCGATTTCCACGAAGGGAAATCCACAGAGTACATCATTTACGATTGATACCACAGTTTATACATCGTGAAAAGGTACAAGTTACAGAGTATTACAACACTTGCATCACACCTAGGTACACCGTATTCTAACAATAAACACACACGCGGATCAACATCAGAGTAGACGTAGCGTCGTAGCGGGTGAAGGCTCCTCCTTCACGGAGAGTCATCAGAGTTGGGGTAGAGTATCAGCGGGCGTAGATTTGATCTCCTTAACCAAACTTGAGTGTAGGAACGAGACCACCTAATTCTTCAGCTCCATTATCATCGTAGCCCTCCTCGGGTACCAAACCCCGCTCAACTCTATCAAGACGATTTGTACTAGCCACTAGCTCCCACCCTATGCTTTGCTTTGCTATGTGGTAAGTGGAATGCAAGGGTAGAGGAAAAAGCCTATATTTGGCTGTAGTTTTCCTATGCAAATTCATAAAATAAATATAATATAGTTCATCAAGTTTTAACCCATCTCAACCACACGTCCATCATCCCATCCATAACCACATCCATGTCCACACATCTCACCACACTCTCACTCTCTTGTCGGCAAGGAAGACTCCCGCTCCTCCTTGCCTCAACGGCCTAAACCGGAATCCAACATCACCCAGGGGGAGAGAAGAAAAGGACACCTCTCACTATAACGAACATGGGGTACTCGTAGGGAATGTCCGTACCGGGGACACGGCTATACGTATAGATTTAGTAATTCTGCAGAGCTTGTACACCTGGAACCACAAGATCACCATCATCGACGATGCCTCGCCTAGGCCGATACCAAGCCGCCGCCTAACCGGCCCGATGCCACTCTACCACTCAGCCTGGGCACCCCGGAGATCCACCGGCACGCTGAGACTGTGAGACGTGGTACCGGATCCCAGTGGATACCATGCTGTCTCAGGAGGGTGTCGGTCTCGGCACCCATACCTCCCTACACTATCACCTATCAACCTAGTAGTAGCAGCAGGGGGCCAGCTAGTCGTCAAGTCAGACCCCGCCCATTTAGAGACGAGTGGTGTGCACGAAAGAGTCCCATGAGCCGCATACTCGCCCAATCAGTCCTTAGAGGGACTGGACAGGATATCTTCACAAGGGGGCTCGACGCCCTGTGCCTCGAAGGCACATCCATTCCGAGGATTCATCCCACAAAGGCACTCCTCCCCGGAATCTACTCACATCACATGTACCCGCCACAGGTACTCTCTCATATAGGGAGTGCCCAGATCACACTCCTCCCGGCAAGACTTGTCCCCCGACTCGTCGTAGATCCCCTTGACCGACACAACCCTCACCACACACCCAAGACACACGCCAAGATCTCTCCCATGTTATCCCCAGTTATCCAGTTTATGGCACCACATGCCTTAACCACACACAAGCATGTATAAGGAGAGTGTAAGTGTGTAGCAAGTATCATGAAGTAGGCGAGCGTCTATCCTAGCAGCGGGTGTGCAAGGGGAAAGGTTGCGTCAAGGTAATGGCTTATCATCAAGCAATCTACCATGCATCCTATCACAATTATTTGCATAAAGTAAAGCACTAGCGGCTACATATTGCATGTCTAATAGGATTCTATGAGGTTGGGTGGGACGTGGCACCTGTTTATAGCAATCCATAGTCATCCATATCCAACTGCCCTTCACGCCTCCTCCTTCCAGCGGATCTCCGATCCTTCCGTCATCATCGAGATGCAACTACCTCGGTATAGCGACAAACAAGGCAAAAGAGCAATCAAACCCTAACCAAAGTACAGTACTCCCCAAAAGGCAACAAGATACAGAAGGAACCAGACAACTCCAAATAAACACTGAAAAGACTTAGCCCTCGTGGAGAGTGTCCAATCTTCGGGCTCCAAACAAATAGAAGTGGTTGTTTGTTAAGCATAAGCTCGGATCGAGGCCTCGAAATAGCCAGTACGTCCCGGGTCAACCATGTCGACCTATACGGCTCCAAGAAAAGAGATCTTGATCCTTACTTAACTTAAACAAACACCACGGCTTGTGGCCTCCCAATCCAAACGTCATGGCAATTGGCGGGACCAGGGGATCACAAGCAAGAGGGAAAGGGAAATAGGAACAATAGGGTTTGGCCCTTGCGGCCAGTAACCCGTAAGTCATAACCACTATATAAGAATAAAGAAAGAACGAGTAATGCAAAACCGAAGGGTTATGGCTTGGTTCCAAGGTACGTCGGCTTACCCGCCATGACAGCCGACGGTAGCAATTGAGATTGGAACACGAACAATAGAGGAGCGGCTACAGGTCCCCTCGACCCGCACGACACAACAACGTCGGAAGCCGAGAAGAGAGTAGCACAACAGGGGAAGAGAGAAAGAGAGTTAGCTAGGCATGTCCATGTCACGGTCTCGGTCACATCCTCGACGAGGATGGTTTTCGAACGGTCGGTCGGGTCGACCCACACGGTCCGAGAACGAGGCATCGACCATAGCTTCACTAACTAGAAGAGATAGTCCGGTCTTTGATCCAATCATCATGGCTAAGACGGATCGAATAGAACGGGCTAGTAGGAAAAAATATCGGGTAGAAAAAGAGGGAGAGGTGGTCTACCCCTTCCAATGCACTTGCCACGGCAAAGGCGAGGCATCGGAGAGGAGCGACAAAAAGGAGAACATGAGTGCCTAGTCCACTTGTAGGGTACATCGACCAAGGTGTATTAAATGCACTAAGTTACCCCTAGAGTTCTTAGCAGTGCGGTTGTCACCGCGAGAACCCAAGAGATGCTTCGGTCGAATAGGTACAAGCATACAAGGAGGTTAAGCACGAAGGATCCAAAAGAGAAAAGGCGGGATTCACCTTCCTTTGATTCACTCACCATTGCAATCGACGGGAACCAGAGGAATGGAATCAAAATAGCAAGAGCAATAAAAGAACATCGTCAAGCGCAAAAATCAAGGAAGGGGCTTGGTTCCCCCCGACACCTCGATCTACATGACATGGTAATGGTCACTGATCGAAGGAGCAGAAACGAAATGACTCGGTCCACGCCTTACTAGATTAGCGAGAATCGAAGGAGTAATGTAGAGGATGGTTCCGCACTCTTCCCAACCTACCCGTCATGGCAAAGGACGGTGGTCAGAAGAAAAGAGACAAGGATCTCGCACGGTTCCGCAATCCACACCACCTCATAGGGCACCATGACCTCCGTGCGACTAAAGTGGCAAAAGCTATTCCTCGGGTTCGTAGCGATGCGGTTGTCATCACGAGAACCGAGGAATGCTCTGGTCTAGGTGGTGCGAGCATACGAGGTGGTGAGGAGAAAAGCGAAAGGAAGAACAGGAAGGAGAAAAGGTAAAGCCCGATGGTCATGGCGAGACGGCATTTCGCGGCCACGAGCTATACCAAAACGAGTTGGCATCCATCGCCCCATGGTAGTCGCCACCTAGTTCGCCTCCCACTAGACTAGGTCCTCAAGGGTTCGCGGTACGGTAGTATCCGTGATCGCTAGCCCTCGGTGGCCATGTTCTAGGGTCAAACTTGGGAGCTAACGCCCATAGTACTACGGAATCAACTAAAGCATGAGAGAACGAGGGAATGGGTTTCGCCGGCATTGCGATCACGGGCGGATCTAACCCACGATCGAATCGTCCGAGTGAGTTACGATCCCTCGACCGGCCGAAGGCGCGGTCCACAAACAATATCACACAAACACCCAAAAACCAATCCAACATAAGATGACGACCACACGGGGTAGCACATATCCATAGCATGATAGAGAACCGGCGCGAAGGCACGGTACAGGCATAGATAAATCATCAAGCATGAAAAAGGAAGATAAATGCGAGGGCTTTGTCGATGTCGGGAATGGCATCGACGAGGGTTCCAAGGATCGACCTCGCCGGTGGGGAAGGGCGAGGCCGGGCGGAGCTTCACGAGCGATGCCGGAAGTGGCAGGAGGTCCATGGCCAATGGGACTTGGCCCTGGCCGGGCTGTAGCTTGCCGTGGCCTGTCCTAGCCACCTGTGGCCAGCTCTGGCCGGCTGTAGCCAGCCGAAACCGGCCCTGGCCAGCTCTGGCTGGCTGCGGCTGGCCGGGAGTGGCCGCAGCCTGGCCAGAGTAGGCTATGGCTGGCCGGGCGGGCGGACGCGCCGTGGGATGGCCGCCTTAGCCGCCGCTAGCCATGGCCTCCCCGCAAGGAGTAAGATCACGGCACGGCCGGAGTCGACCAGCGCCACCGCGGGCGCAAAAAGTGCAAGCTTGACTTTGGGGAAGGCTCACCGGGGTAAAGGAGAGCTCCAAAGAAGTCAGGCTGCCGTGGTCGTAAGCAGTGGTTGGCGGCGGAAGCCGCATTATGGCATGGACGAGGCGAGGGAGGCTTGGTGGAGGTGTGCCGGCGCAGCGTGACGACGCTTCAGAGCTCCCAGACGCCGCAAGGCAGTCACGGGCTGGTGGCGGGTGGTGTTCCGGCCGACGTTGCCGTGATGTCGCTTCGGCCAAGGTTGCCGTGGTGAGGCAAGGTACGCTAAGCCGATGCAGAAGGTGGCAGAAGGGCGGCCGTTCGCCATAGCCAGTTTTGTGGGTACGGCAAGCAGTTGTACCGCTGGGGTCGTTGCTTCAAGATTTGACGCGCCACGGCGTATCGCGAGGCGCAGCGGCAGTGGCGCGTGGCGAAGCGTGGCGCCGCGATGGCGCGGCCGATTGAGCGCGTGACCGGCCGCGCGGGTCGCGTTTTGCAGGCGCGCTAAGCCGGCGGCGGTTGCGGGCGCGGCTGCCTCGGCCGCTACGGCCGACGTTTATAAACAAGGCATTTCCATGGCCTGGCACGGTGATTTAGGTAGGCTGGCCAGTGGCGGCCGGAGACGCGCGGTGGGTTATGCAAATAAGGTGAGGGCGCGATGGGCGGCGCCGAGGGCAGCGAGGTGGTGCGTTGGGGGGGCGCTACGGCCGGAAAGCTCGACGCGGCGTGGCTTGGCGTTGGCGAAGCGCCGCGAATGGCCGCCGGGGCGTGATGCGTAAGCCGCGCGCACAGTTGTGGGCGGAGCGGCGGGAAGGGAGGGGCGAGGAGCGGCGGCAGGAGGAAGAAGACGCAGCGGCGGCGGCCGCCGGTTCTTATAGGATTAGCCGCCTAGGGTTTTGGGAGTGGACGGTGGGGAACTCGGCGTTCAGACTCTCGCCATGCGCGCGCGCATCAGCGGAGGGGCGCCAGGCCGGGTGGCGCTACGGGCGAGCACGCCCCGGCGGCGGCGGCGGCCCCCTCGGTTAGGAGCGGGGTGCCTAGGGTTCCCTGTGGGAGCGCGGGGCGCTAGGTCGACGGGGCCTCGCGGGGCTCCCGTGGGCCACGCTGAAGAGGAGCAGGGCGAGCCCGTGTGGGGGAGATGAGGGGTGGCGAGCCGGGCCTGGGCCGGGCCTCATAGCTGGCCTCGCTTGGGGTGGGGAGGGAGAAGGCCGGTTTGGGATGCCGGGCTCGGCCCATACGGCTAGGGATGGAAAGGGAGGTGGGGCCGGCCATCAAGGGAAAAGGAGAAGGGAAGGTGCTTTGGGCCCGGTGGAGAGAAGGAACGGAGATGGCCCAATAGAAAGCTATAGGTTTTCTTATTTTCTCATGGCAGTTTGGGATAAATCAAAAGGAGAATTTGAGACGGGGAGAAAAGGAGTTTGTCTTGTTCTCATGATCCCGGATTTGATAGGAATTCCAAGGGATGTATTGAGAGTGGATTCCCAGAGAGGTTTTGCTATAGGTAAAGATGGCGGATTTTAGTGAGAGGAGATTTGGGGAATTGTAAAAGGGAACTTCCGCTACGGATTTGTGCCCTCCGACTCCAACCAAGACTTAAACCCAAAAACCGACTCAAGATCGAGAGACACAATCCTACAAACAATTCTACATGTATGCGACGTTTCACTAGCAACTCCTCCCACATTTGACCTAGCAACTGCATACTTCACACATTGCAGGAAAAAGTTTTAAAAAGTTTAGATTTTTGGTGTTTGGAAAACCTAGGATGTTACAGTTCCTATGTGCAATTCTCTTTCTCTGATGGCAATGCTGTAGCATCTAGGTTTATTGAGTAAGTGGTGAAGACTATAGCCGATCTGTTGGCTTCAATGTTATCAATGATCCTTCGCTATGGAAACCTTTGTATCCCAGTGGTAACAGTTATATGTGGTGAATCGGATGCAACCTCTGGGCTAAAAACACAAAGAGGGTACCAAAGGATAGTGAGCAATTTGACACCTACTGCTGAAGAAGGACAACAAAGAAGGTTTTGAGGGCAACAAAGGTTGTAAACATTCACCAAACTAGAGAAATAGTTCGCTATCAAGCAAATTGGAAACAAATTGTACTTTCAAAGACACGGTTGTACAGTAGGGTTGATTGACTTGAACCGCACCATAACTAGTTTGAATGAATTATTATTGACATTAAGGCATCATCCGTTAGGATCAAGCAATACTCAAAACATAATTCTATTTATCTTTGTCAAACACTTCTCAAATGGTCTTTGATTGCACCCATGGCGTCTGACTTAGGACACCTTGACTACTCTAGGATAAGGGACTGGTATTGAATACTCTTCAAGTTGATAAAGTATCTTCCTCTATTAGTGTGATTGTCCAAGATAGAGTCGACATGTTTTCGCAAGTTTTGGAAAGTGTGGTCGACCCAAGCATTGCTAGATTGTCTGCAGATTGATTCCTTGTGTAACATTGTTCTATGAAACATAGCCTTCATAGCTACCAAAGAGTCATTACCTAGCTGGAGACTACCCTTCCTTTGGGTAACTAATAAGTTGTCTCTCAACACTAAATAGCTCCAAGGCTTCGGCTTTTGCAAGCAAACAATTGCGGTGATTCATGCATGCACAATCACCATCAAGTTAGTAGGAAAGGGATCACATCTTGAAAGGATTGATTTGAACTATAAACTCATCCTACTCGCTACTCATGTGATGTAGCAGGAAGACATGAGCAAAGTGGGTAATTTGTAAAGAGGCACACATGTTCATCGGTCTTTTTGGTCGTCTAACAACCGATCAAATGTTAAGTGCGGTGCGCCCTTTTCATCCATCGATGGTATTAACTACTACATAAAGGTTACCATGGTTCATGGACAGGATAAAGTGGAGGCCTCTTTTTTATGTCAAGAATCTGCTCTTCAAAGGTCATCCTCTCGCAACTTCAGAAGGAAGCACTACAACACCGAGCTTGATGGGCGCATTAGAATGAAACAGAGGGATAACCGGGGAAAAGCTCAAAATGGGACAACTTATCGGTGTGGTTCCGTAATGGATCATGACTAAAACCACGATACCCACGCGTGTCGAAAGCAACAAAATCATGTGGGCTGCAGCCCACATGAAGCCCTCGGTTTCATCGTGGCACCGGTAGTTATTAATCATTACCCCATTACCAAGCCTACAACCAACGAGAAATCACACGAGCACAAATTAGGTTGTGGATATATGGATGTTTTGATAACATATGAGAAGCTAACCAAGGAAAGATCTCAAAGATATATCTCATCAGTATAATTTCTGTAATGGATTATGACTAGCAAACTCGATACCAGTGCGCACCCAAGAACACAACCATGTGCCGGCCGGTCACAAGGAAGCTCTAGGTTTCACGGTGCATCGTAGAATGCCAATCGTAACACCATTATTGAACTTACACCAAAAAGGAAAAATTTCAATGGCACAGATTTGATCATAAGAACAAGCACCGTTCAAAGGAGGGATAGAGAGCAAAAGTAATTACAGGATTTGGAGTGAACAAAAGTGCGATTCAAAGATCAAAACACAGCACCAGAGAATATGGATTAACTGCCCAAGACAACGGAACATGAGATTCTTGCTTTATTTCCATGCACACCTTGCGTCCACCAAGGAACTATTATGTAAGTGATTTACATGAGACTCAGTCATGGTAAGTAAGATCATAAGATCAAGATAGATAAGCATCCCGAGAATTTGAAATGTTGGAGATGAATGGACAAACTCCATGGGCAAAGCAGATATAAAGAAGAATGTTGGACATATAAAGATCTTGGAGCATCAAGATGAATTGAGTAAACTTCCAAGACAACAACTTGACAGACCAATTAGAGATTGAATGGATATGGTCACTATATGATTTTCAAGCGAAAGATTTCAAGATCAAACAAATGAGGGATTAACGTTGCACTAGATCATCAAAAGGGTAGGCAACGAAGAGGTCCATCTTAGATTTTGTTATGGTCTCTACAACTAGCAAAAGCAACCAAGGTCAAGGGCTGGCCTTTAGCAAGATATTACAGGGTTGGTAAATCACACAAGGGTCCTCACCTCTAGGAAGAAACCACTATGGTCAAGGGATGGCACTAATGAAAGCTTAACTGGTTTGGTCAAATAATCTAGGATCTTCACAAGGGTGCACATATATGCCATACTCAAACGTCAAAGGGTCCGGCCTAAGGCTTGCGGTTTGAACATAGGCATGACTACAAGTTTGTACAATACAAAACTCAAAGGTTAACAACCATGTCTACAGACACAGATTCCTAAGATGGAGAACTTAATCGAGACGACAACCATACGATTATCATGACGGACGTATTATTCTAGGATGAGTTATTCGACACTCATGTGCTCATCGAGGACAAACGAGGTGACAACCATGGCACTGCCTAGACAACAAGCAACCACACAAACCTGACAGCATAACAAGCACTTGAGAGCTCAAACAAATGGGCTTAAGCAACCATTCAAAGCAAAAACTCACACAAAACAGCACTTATATGCAACAACACAATACAGTGACCTATTTACAAAGATCAATCAGGAAGCAAGATATGCTACCAAACAGGTGGATAAAGCTAAGTCTTTGAGGTACACGATGATTTGTAAGAAAAGTAGCAAAGAATCTAAAGGATTTTGGTTATGGCTACACCAAGGACACATAGACATACCACACACAAGAACTAGTATTTTTTTAGATAGTCTCATGCAAGGCTAGCAAACACCTAGAGCAAACACCAAGTTAACAAGAATGAACAATACTATCATGCAGCTCTTCACAACCAAGACATATAGTAACGCAGCAAGCACGTGCATTTTAGTCAAAACTAGAGTTGTAGGCATCAAACAAGGGTGAGCCTAGACTTTTTCTAAGGCATAGGAAGTTTACCCCAACTTGGTTATTCATATCAAAAACTATTCCACAAGTTAACATGACCAAACTATCAGTATTTTCAGATTTGCATCAACTTAGACGGAAAAAACTGACTTGAACTTCAGAGATACATAACTAGAGTTTTAGAGATTCAATGAGTGTGATTCCTAACTTGATAGAAAGAACCTTAAGTTATCTAAAACTTTCTTATTATCATATTAAGACAATTCTACAGCTAACAAGACCAATAATGCAAAGAAGACACCTCTGTCCAGATTTGGACAGATGCAGCCATTCTATTTTACAAGCTCACAATCGGAGATGCAGACCACCAAAAATAATGATCAAAGACATGTTGGAAAGCTTAACAAAAGTACTAAACTTTTTCTATTAATGCCAAAACATGATTCTTAAAGCATAGAGGTCAAACAATCTAAACATTCAGATCTGTCCAGAGGATATGCAGAACTGGACAGCAAGGTTCAAAAATCTATAACTCTAAACGACCAGTCCTAAAATCATAAAATTTTAGGACAAGAAAGATAAAGAAGTTAGCTACAACTTTCATATTGACCACATTCACAGAAAACATTGTTATCACTACGAAACTATTGGTACCACAGAAACTATCCTAACAGCCATCAAGTTCAAAAAACACACCAAACAATGCTTTCCATTGTTTTATTAGCAAGAGAGCACACAAAACATGTTATTCTAGTAGCTCCAATTATTATTAACTTAAATCATAGTATTTTAGTTTACTCACAAGATAGGATAAACATGAGGGTCCTAATTATTTAAGTAAAATCCAAAGTAACTTTGCAAAAGCTTGATGAAGCAAAATATTCGCCACTAGGCAAAAACTAAAGAACACTTATCAAGTTTAAACTACTAGCCTCAACTATTTCCATCAAGGTTAAGTAACATTTTTACTTGGTTGATTAACATTGGAGGCATCACAAGAAAACATCTACCACTTGTTTATTGGCAAGATTTCACATATATAGCAACGGAACTAATGTGAAGATTAATTAAAGAAGAACATGATATTCTATTTAAGTGAGCATGTATCGGCTTTTTCTGGAGGTATCACTACATGTTTTAGGTTCAAAAGGTCAAATTTTAGCCACTAAAAAGTCGTTATGCAATTCCATTAAAAGCAATCATACAAGACAAAGCTATGCACACACCGACTGCAAACACTTCCATTCAAGCGACATGGAACAAAGCATTCTTGTCTAACTTCACACAGAGAAGATAGTAACAACATCTCAATCACAAGTTAATTATTATTGGAAACAAAGGTGAGAGGAGCATAGTTATGTGCAAAGCAACAACCATGATGATGCATGCTTCGTCCTATTCGTCCTCACAAGATTGCCAGCTGAGGTGGTAATCACGTTCTATGTCGGTGGCATAACACGCACTCTCGATATATAACTAGTCGTCATGTATATTTAATCTACACATTCGTGGTTAGCGTACCTGCAGAAAATTTGATTGCAGCCCAACAGTTCCCATAATATAGCACAAACAACAAAATCCAAGGAAAGCAGTAAACTAAATATTTTCCATATGCATGTCCCCACATACATACTTTAGTATCACAACTACCCGACAGATATACCCACAATTAAATACCTTCCTAATTGCATGGTTTTGACATGACAATTATTCCAGTACCACAATCTAGCACTTCTCTAGACCGCCGGTTGGACGATCATGCTCTCATATCGCACCTTTCTAATGCACACATATGGCTAATTCATATATGCGGGCTATCTCCACCATTTGACCACAGGGTAGCCATAGTGCGGTCATCAAACATACATACCTTGGCCTGGGCGTAGATGTAAAATTTAAAACCCCCCAAATTAGTACTTATATAGCCACCTAAGAGTCCTTATTTGGGCATAAAGGATTTGACCACTGGCATACTTAAGTTTTGAAATTTAGATTTGAACACACCTACATACATATGTAGCTAATAGTTTTATCAAAACTAATTTTTTGCAAACAAAAGCTTTTGTTTTAAATATACAAATGACATGTTTAATGTTGAATCTTGCTCTCGATGCCACTGTAATGAACCGTCCAAATTATAAGAGCACAAGTATAAAAACAATCACCGAAGTGACTAAATTTTCACACTTGAGCCCATATAATCCCGGTAGTCCACTGAAATCACGAAGGACTTCAAACCAACCAACATATAAGCCAAGATCGTACTGATTCAACAAAACAAGTCACTTGTTACATCCTTTTCATAAGTAGTTCAATATACATCAGAGTGCAAAATAATTATTACAACATAAGTTCAAAAGTAGCGAAAGCAAAGTAATTGAAATCAATTTCAAATACATGCCATTACCAAGGTCAATTCCAACAAAAGCATTTAGAGATAAGAAAGATAAGAAGGATCATGCCCATGATCATACTCCACCGCTAAGGTAGGAGCCATCCAAATTTTGCAGTAATCATGATACATCACAACCTGCAACAAGTAGGAATTAATCCTGAGTACGAGAATGTACTCAGCTAGACTTACCCGTCATAAACCAGAAATAAAGTGACACCAAGGAGTATGCAAGGCTTTATATAAGTGGGGCTAGCTTGACAACATTTTGCATAAAAGCATAAGTGATATAAGAGCAGTATTTTATTATACTAGCAGTAGGTTATTATTAATCAACCTTTCATCTAGATTAGCACTGTACTAAACAATCACTTGATTATATACAAACATTAATAACCATATCAGGTTTATTCCAGCTATCAATATCATCGTCATTATGATCATCATCAACATTAGAACCATCATTATTTAGTGAGTTCTACGATGCCGAGGCAAGGTCAAGTTCTCACTATCCAGGGGAGAGACGGCGATTCAAATCGATTTCAACCGAGCTCGGGGGTATTCCCAACACACACCCCATGAGACGGACCTAGCTAGGGTCGTCTTAGGTTACTCTTGGTACAACTCAGGCTCGGGCCTGGTTATCACGTCGGCAAAACCAGAAAGTCGGATAGCCAGGATGTTCAAGCCATGCTAACCCAAGGACGACGCCAGGACAGTTATACATGCTTGCCCTTGGTCTAGTATGCCGCTATCCCGCGAATTGCCCAACCGCCGCCAGCGTTCCGTCTTGAGTTGAGCTACCGAAGCCAGCGGCCACTTGGCACACAGGGCCGGGCCAACTATGTGTTGGGCTGCGTTCAACATGATCAAGAGTGAAACAACGCGTCCAGTCCTTAATCGACTCAGACAGGGTCCACTGTCCCTGCCCGGTCTTCTTTTATTTTAACACTTGGTTCTTTTCCACGGTAGCACATATAGCCAACCGTGGCCAGAGAAGTAACACCCTATATCTCGCGGATGACAGGGAAATCACCCGACTTCTACCGGTCTAAGCAGGCTAAGCATTTATCTCGATTCCCGAACCTAAATAGGATTCAAGGTATAATTTCTTTGGACAAGGAGAGGATATATATGCAGCAAGTGTTTCCAACCAACTCCTATAACTTAATGCAATAAACAACATAAAGTACTCAATTGCATTTTATAAAAGAGGTGGGAGACTTAGAATGCTCCGGGGCTTGCCTGGAATATGACTCAAGTCAGTGTTGTTAGATGGTACTCGCTTGGCGAGCATCTCCGTTCCATCTTCAGGATAAGTCCACCAAACACCGTCTTCGGGTTTGGCTCCAACATCTCGTCCATCACATAGTTCATCTAGCGTACCTAAATGAGATGCAAGATGCAAGTGTATGAATACATGGAAATGCAATAGATGATGCATCACATACACAAACAAGACAAGCATAGTCACACCATATGATAGGAGCATTTAGAGAGCAAGCTACCCACATCAAGCCAAACATGGAGATAATGAGTATATCAAACCTGAATCAAATATCACAAGGTCTCAGTTGTACTAACTTAACTATCATCCAAGGCACAAGCCACACTTAGCTTCACACAAAGCAACACTATAACTAGAATCAATCAATTTCTGGACTGCAAACAGTGGTGGCATGTTTTAATCATAACTGAAGGTATACACATTCAAACGATATGCAACAAGACAATCTGGAAAGCTTATGAAATTGCCTACAAATCACCTTTAATCTTCTCAGTATGATTCAACCTCTAACATAGCAAAATAATTCAATTTCTCCAATCTGGTCAGATAATTGCAGAGAGCAGCTATTTCTGAAGCTGAACAATACACAGCCATAACTCACAAACTATAAAGGCTATGACTATGAAAATTTAGCACAAGCTAGATATGTAAGTTGCCTACAACTTTGTTATAGACAAGTTTCACAGAAAACATTATTTACTAGGTCCAATCATCAAAGTCCTACAAACTATCCAGAAAACCTCCAAATGGAATAATAGAGCAAATAATATTTCACTCATGTTTCAAACATCAATTTGGACAAAACCAAAGTTATCAACAGTTAACATATATTAAATAAACACTAGAAAACATAGTGGCCATTCCTAAATAAATTCTTTTCATGCACTTTTCTATTTATTTAGATAACTAAGTGGAATAAGGAGCATATATGGAACACATATCAAAAGTGCTCAATAAATTCTAATAAAATTACAGTAGATTACATACACTCCCAAAAGACTACTGCTCAAATTTCATAGCATTTGAATAAGTATAGCAATCTCTATGAAAAAGACAAATCCTGATTGCTATTAAGCATGTGAGAGCAACTTAAATCTAAAACTCAACACTTTCAGTAAATACATGGCTATGTTCAGCCTTCACAGGTCACAACAACATCATGCAAAGGTAGTGGAACCATATTTTCCATTTTTCCATTTTTATTTTAATTATTAATCAATTAAATCCATTTACTAGACATCAAGCAAGATAAAACAATATCTCAATCATACTGCATGAAAAGACTATGAAATTTTTATCACAGTACATACATATCACCAGCAGCCTACCAATAAAATTTCACAGCAATTGGAGCAATACAACATCAGATATGAAAATAACAAAAGCAAACCCTAGGTAGCAAGGATCTATTTTTACTGCACAAACTTTACACTAAAACATGTAATATTATTGTACCACTGGATAGATCTACTCAAAAGGATTCTAAAAAGTCCTCATTTACTATTTTATGAATTTTCTGTGATTTTCTATGAATTATCAAAGATTCAGCCAATTAATGCATAAAACAAAAGCGAAAAGAAAAAGAACTTTGCATCAGGACCCCTGCACTTTCCTTCAATCGGTCTGGGATACAAAGCACTGTTCAGAACTATTCCCTTGAGTCTTCAGCATTGCACTTAAACCCTTCTACTTTATCCTATTCTGATCGCGAGGCCCTACTCGCTTCTTCTTCTTCAAGCGAAGAGAGAGAGAGAAGCGGGCAGCCTCGGCCAGCCAAATTTGGCTGGTGGGCGGGCTCATGGCTGGCCTGGGCGGTCTTGGTCGCAGGAGGCCCCCCCCTGGCTCGGGCGCTAGCCGCAAAGACTGCCGCGGCAAATGAAGCGGGATGGCAGCGGGCGGGGGAAACTCCGGCGCCGGGCCACTGGACGGCCACGGGACCAAGACGAGCGGCGCAGAGGGAGGGAGAAAGGCAGGCGACGCCGGTGGGAGTGGGAAACCGGCCTCTGGAATGGCCGGAGGGGCCGAGCAAGCAAGCAGAGGAGCTCCACGCAGCTGCCATGGAGCTCGAGCTCCTCGGCGTCCATGGCGCCGCTGCATCTTTGGAGCAAGGGGGAGAGGCGTGGAAGGGCGAGAGAGAGCTCTGGGAGAGGGATGGAGTGCGGAGAGGGACGCCTGCGGCCGTCCTCATTTTGCAGCAGGGAGGGCAGGGGCACGCGGCAGGAGGGGCAAAGGCGGAGGGGACGCGGCAATGGTGGTGTGCATGGTGACCATGCGAGGGGGCGCGCGTCTAGTGAGGCCGGCGTCGGACACTGGCGGGCGCGACTTGGGTTGCGATTTCGGGCCACTACCAGGCCGAATTGGATGATGGGTCCAAAAGCAAAGTTGAAGCCCATGCGACCCTCTCCAATTTTGGTTAAAAACACCAGGGACATAGGCTGAATAAATTAGGAGATAATTAACCATGAACTCGCTTGTTGTCGGTGAGTTGAAACCCGATCACAAACTACTATCAAAACCATGTCAAACGCGGTCGAATCGATGCCATCTCTTGGCATGCTCTTTCTCAACTAATTACCTTCAACTTCTATTTTGGGTCCAACTCAAGTTACTTAACAAAATTTAGAGAACGCGAGACATCGACGTCGAGAACTCTAATTTCAGGCTTTAGAATTAATTTAAAACTCCAAATCAGCCCTCCACTCTGCTTGTTGAGCACTTTTTGAGCATGTTGGGCACATTTTTATGACTTGGCCCTTAAACAAAGATTGTTCCTTATAAAATTCTCTACAACTTTGATTAAGGGTGCACCATCACGCAAACTCTCTAAGCTGTACTTTTTAAACGATCAAACAAAAGTGCTCTAGGGTTAACATAGGTCAAACATCACTTAGAAACATTTTCGGGATACTTGCTCAATATGAACCCTTCATGACTTTTGTTCATGAGTGTAAGTAGAGTTGTTTAGGCAACATGGCATGGCTTGGTTGACACTTCATGTACTCATGTATTTGATAAAGCCATTCAAGCAAGGATATGACTTATCATTTCATGTGACATATTGATTCCAAACTTCACCAAACTTTTCCAATAGTCTAGATGGATGGAGATGAATGTGAGATAGAGATCAAGATCATCACTTAATACATCTTGCTTATGTCTAATCTTGTTGCTAAGCTAGTGACTAACACCTGGGGTGTTACAGAACGGCGGCGTGTTTGCCGCGGCGGCGCTCGGGAATGGCCGGCGGCTCTCCCTTCTTCCTCCCGTTCGGACAGAGCGAGAGAGAGAGGCAGAGAGTGGAGTGGCAAGTGTAGAGTGGAGTGAGGCAGGCGTGGTGCGGTGGGCGATGGCCGGCCGGCGTGGGGCCCGCTTCGCCGGCGCATGGCAGCCACGCGGCTATTGGTATAAATTAAGCGCACCCTATATAGTAATTATAATCAGATTATCCGCAAGCGCACAGATATATACTGATCAGCACTTCACCAAGATCAACGCGGTTTTAATATCGAACCCAAAGGAACAACAGTGATTATTGATTAAGTCTATAACTTTTAATCTAAAGGGAGTACAAACAATCTAGAAAACTATCAAGAACGAGGAAATAGCTATTGCATTCTAGTTTCGACAACCAGTAAGCTTTATATAATATCGTCTAATCGGGCAAGTAACCCGAATAGGAGAAGAAACAGAGTAATCTCCTTCCAAGCACCTATAAGCCTATCAGTCCTATCAATGGGAAGTGGACTACAGAGGATTCAACGAAGCTATAAAGTCACCTTCGCGAGCTACCACTATCCGGCTAATCAGAGGACATCTACAAGCAACCATTGCCCAGGCACCACGTCTATGCTACGAATCACTCCTCCGACCTAGGAGCTACCTAAATTGAAGTACTCAATATAATATGAGTTGCAAACCAAAGAACGAATAAAAACAAGTTACTTACTTGAATCAGAATGGCGAATACAAAAGTACCTCGTAAGAAGCGACTCGGGCGCGAGGGAGCCGAATCCAGGGGCGAATACGCCTACGAAGAAGCTCCCGACAGTGGGACTCCTCCGAATCTCTACTCCTCTACTCTATCTCTCTAATCTCTATCTTGATTGCTAGCGTAGATCTAGTGGATATCTATCTAATGCTCTGGCTCTTCAGCTCTTGACCTGGCCTCCTTCAGGGGGGTCTGGCCCTTTATTTATAGCCCGGTGGGATGGATACGCGCCGTTGGATCAAACCGACGTAAGGAGGGGCTGAGATGACTCCTTGGAGGCGGTGGAGGAAGACTCTAGAAGGGGGCGGCCAACCCTAACCCTAGGGGGCCGCCCGGCGTGGCAGTGGGGCCGACCGACCCCACCACGGGGCCCCTCGAGGTCCTGTTGCTTCCGTTATGTTCTAGATGCTCCCCACGTCCCGTTGCGATATTTTCCGTCGCGGATAAGTTTCGTGGCAGAAATGCACTTTAATCCCTCTTTTAAGCTTTTCTAGATAATTCCCTGAAAAATACACAATTCACCAAAACTCATGGAAATTATCAGTGATGACCCTATTCTAATAGATATTCATGTATGATAAAGGGATATTTGCTAATGAAGATTGTATGTTAATAGGTGTCAATCTACTTGGCGCATCGCCAGCGATCGCGAAGCGCGTGGCGTGGCGTGCTGCTACCGCAGCGCGGGCCAAAAGCTGGGCGCTGGCGCGGCGCGGTCCGTGGGCCGAGCTAGGCCAAAAGTGGCCTGCTCATCTGCGGTGATCTTTTCTTTTTTTTGGAAATTAATTTAAACCGAACAAAATGCATTTATTTGACCAATTTAAAGGCATTTTCAGGTGATGACCCAAAAATAAAAGTTGTAGAGAATTAAAAACTGAACAATTTTCATTTTGGAGTCAAGTCCAAATTTGAACTAGATTTTGAATTATAAATTCATTTTGAATTAAGGGCATTAAAAGGAATTTACTTCACTAATTAATCAAGCATGATCAAGCAATTAACATTCAAATGCAACACACATGAAATAATGAAATGCAAACTAGGGTTTTAACTCAATGAGCTTATGCCATGCTAATGGATGATTAGAAGTTAATTAATTAAGTGCCTAATGCATGCTTAACACCTAGGATGTTACAGCCCTTCCCCCTTAAGAAAATCTCGTCCAGAGATTTGGGTTACTAACCAAGTTTTATGGAATTCGGGGTAGACAGATAATCCTCAGTTTCCTATGATGCATCTCGATCATCATGGTAGCTCCACACGACCTTGTAAGTCCGCACTAAACGATTCCGAGTGACCCTTTCCTTGATGTCCACGATTCTCACAGGTTCTTCTTTATAAACTAAATCAGAGGCTAGCCTTAACTCTTGTTCTTCAACTCTTTCTTCAGGCACACACAAACAATTCTTCAATTGAGAGATGTGAAAGACCGAAAAGATAGTGCTCATTGATTCAGGTAACCATAGCTTGTATGTGACTTCACCTTTCTTCTTGAGGATTTGGTACGGTCCTACATATCTTGGTGCAAGCTTTCTTTTAACCCCAAACCGTTGCGTACCTTTTATCGGAGAGACTCTCAGATAGACATAGTCACCTACTTCAAAAGAAAGCGGTCTTCTCCTTTTATCAACGTAACTCTTTTGATGGGACTGTGCAGCCCTCATGTGTTCTTGAATGATTCGGACTTTTTCTTCGGCTTCAGGGACAAAGTCAATACCGTAGTATCTCCTTTCTCCCGCTTCGACCCAATTCAACGGAGTTCTACACTTTCTTCTATACAAAGCTTCAAATGGTGCTATCTTGATACTCTCTTGATAACTGTTGTTGTAAGATATCTCGGCCAAAGGTAGCCAAGATTCCCATGATCCCTTAGCGGATAGAACACATGCTCTCAACATATCTTCAAGAATCTGATTAAGTCTTTCAGTCTGACCCAAAGTTTGAGGATGATAGGCAGTACTGTGTAGCAACTCAGTTCCCATACCCTCATGCAGATGAGTCCAAAAGTGAGCAGTAAACTGTGGTCCCCTGTCGGACATGATAGTCTTGGGCACACCATGCAAACGAACAATCTCAGCGATGTAACGATCAGCATATTGAGGTGGTCTGTAGGTAGTCTTGACAGGTAGGAAGTGAGCTGACTTGGTAAGTCGATCGACAATCACCCAAATTGAATCATTTCCCTTTTGTGAAGTTGGCAAACTGGTGATGAAATCCATGCTAATGTCATCCTATTTCCATGCAGGAACTGGCAGAGGTTTCAACAATCCTGCTGGCTTCATGTGAATGGCCTTGACACGACAACAAGTATCGCATCGAGCCACGTAAGCTGCTATTTCTTTCTTCATTTTGGTCCACCAATATCGAGGTTTCAGATCATGATACATCTTGTTGCTTCCAAGGTGAATGGATAGCTTGGAAAGGTGGGCTTCATCCATCATCTTGTTCTTGAGTTCACGGTACTTCGATACGACAAGACGGTCATCAAACCAAAGTACGCCATTATCATCGAGCCTGAAATGCTTGGTTGGTTCCTTCTTCATCTTCTCTTTGATGTGATAGATGCCTGGATCAGTCTTTTGGCCTTCAATTATCTGTTGATCTAGAGAACACTGAACTTGGATATTGTGCAAGACTGCAGGATGCAACAGATTGAACCCATCTTCAAACAATGGCTCTACAGCATGGTGATGTGACTTGCGGCTCAAAGCATCCGCAACTACGTTTGCCTTGCCAGGGTGATAGTGTATTTGCAAGTTGTAGTCTTTGATCAGCTCTAACCATCTTCGCTGTCTCATGTTGAGCTCAGGTTGAGTAAAGATATACTTGAGACTCTTGTGATCGGTGTAAATATTGCATACATTTCCTAGCAGATAATGCCTCCAAATCTTCAATGCATGCACAACTGCAGCTAACTCTAAATCATGCGTTGGATAGTTGCCTTCATGTTTCCTCAGCTGACGTGAAGCATAAGCAATGACTCGGCCCTCTTGCATTAACACACAACCCAAACCAATCTTCGATACATCGCAATACACATCAAAAGGTTTCTCGATATCTGGCTGTGCCAGAACAGGGGCAGTGGTCAGCAATTCCCGCAAGGTGCAAAAAGCTACCTCACACTCCTCTGTCCAGACAAACTTGTGATCTTTCTGTAGCAAACTAGTCATCGGCTTGGCAATCTTAGAGAAATCTAGAATGAAACGGCGATAATACCCTGCCATTCCAAGAAAACTCTGAATTTTGTAAACTGACATCGGTGTCTTCCAATCCATAACCTCCTGTACCTTATCTGGATTAACTGAGATACCACTTTCAGAGATGATATGACCAAGGAAAGCAACCTTCTTTAGCCAAAACTCACACTTGCTAAACTTGGCATACAGCTTATGCTCTCTAAGTCTGGTTAGCACAACCCTCAAATGCTGAGCATGTTCTTCTTCATTTGCAGAGTAAACTAGGATGTCATCCAAGAATACAATCACAAACTTATCCAACTCTGGCATAAAAACTGAATTCATTAGATACATGAAGTATGCAGGAGCATTCGTCAAGCCAAAAGACATAATGAGATACTCATACAATTCGTATCTAGTAACGAACGCAGTTTTATGCACGTCTGTTGACGGTGGATAGCGTCAACATTTTATATATCGAAAGGCATGAAACACACATCAATATCTAGAAGGCTAGGGGTTTATCTAACAATTTCCATGAGTTTTGGTGATTTATCAATTTTTAGGGACTGAACCAGAAAACACCAAAAAGGGGCATAACTACAAATCTACATCACGGAATTATCCGCAACTCAGGAATACACCAAACTACTCTAGAAGGATCCAGAAGACACCGGAGCAAAGGAGAGGCGAGACCACTTCCAGGTGGGGCCAGCCGGCCCCACCTGCCAGGCCGGCCGGCCTCCTGTGAGGGGAACCCTCTCCCCCCTTCTAGAATGTTCCTCCACCGCCCTTGAGGATCAATCTTAGCCCTACGTGAAGTCAGTTTGATCAAACGGCTGTCGTGCATCCCACCGGGCTATATAAGCGGAGCCAGACCTCCCCCTGGAAACTCTAACGAGTTTATTCATTCATTCCATCTCGAGATATTTGGTGATCAAGTCATCTAGAGCTTCAAGTTCTAGTTCCACATAGCCTTCTAGTTCATAGTTTAGCCTAGTTAGATCTAGAGTAGAGAAAGTCATTGTTCATTGTCGGTATAGTTTTAAGCTTTTATTTCTAGTATAGTTAGTTTTGATCATTACTATTATTCATTATTATGTTCTTGATTGCATTGTTCATTGTCTACTTTAATATGTCTAGTATAGTTAGTTTGCTATATATTCATGCACTGGTTCATATAGCGTTCATCTATTCAATTGCATGGTGAGTGGTAGACAATATATAGACGTGGTGTCTAGATGCTTTGCTTATCTACGAATATCTCCAGTCGTGCCGGGTAGTGAGGTAGATCGTGGGTGTGACAGACCCATTGAGTCCTTTGTAGGCCTTCCCCCGTATGGTCGATTGGTAGAGTGGGATTGTCAGGTTAAGAGGAGGTTCCTGTACTCATCTTCTCTTGTACATTGTTCCGATGTGTTAGGGAACTATAGTAGTATAACTTAGCCATGATTGTTAGACATACTTGCACTAAATGGAGTAGCTTTGACTGTAGCTTGAATACTTAGGAGTTATTTCTCTATTACTTGATTAGACAAATACTGACATGATTAGAGTGCTATGATGGGATTAGTATTATAGGGAGATGATTGATCACATTTATCATATTTATCATACTTATCATTTATCTATTATTTATCTTGTGACACCTTCCTGTTATTGAGGAGAGAGTTGACATTGGCTACATCTCTTATTCACTGCATATATAAGTGTTATCAATACTATAGAGTAGCTTCTTAGCTATGCCTTCCCAGTTGTAAAAATATAAATGACAACCTGGTAATATTCTAGGTAAAATGCTACAATGGTATAATTATCTGTCTGCTTGCAGAATCATTCTTAGTTTATATTTATCTTTATTTATTTCTGCCTAGTCACATAAAATGATAAGATTTAGTACCAGAGTTTATTCCTAGCTTTATAATTAGGGATGACAACCTAGTTTCACAGTTAGGAGTAAGGGTAAAGAGGTTAGTGGCTAGTTGCTAAAGACAAGTTAATTAATACCAACATTTCTAGTGTCACTGCATGGGATAAAGATTTGGGTTTTTTGCAGTGACGTTAGAAATGCCAACAACATCCGAAGGATGAATCTTGATTTGATGGTAGCCTGACCTCAAGTCAATCTTGGAGAACACCTTGTCCTTGGATAACTGATCGAACAAAATATCAATTCTCGGAAGAGGATATTTATTCTTGACTATCACGGCGTTGAGTGGCCGATAGTCTACACACAACCTCAAAGACTGATTTTTCTTCTTCATAAACAGAGTAGGACAACCCCACTCAAAGGTACTTGGTCTAATGAACCCTAACTTATTAAGCTCAAACAACTGCTTCTTCAACTCTGCTAACTCATTGGGTGGCATACGGTATGGTCTCTTGGATATCGGAGCTGTACCAGGTAAAAGGTCGATTGCAAACTCAATCTCCCTATCAGGCGGTAACCCAGGCAACTCCTCAGGAAAAACATCAGGAAACTCACATACCACTAGAATCTCAGAAAGAGAAGAAGCTTGAATAGCATAAGTTAACTTGGACATATCTGCTACCCGAGGCAATAACACTTGGAAAGTGCCATCACCCTCAGGGTCCTTCAGGGTAATTGTTCTATTTGCTGTATCAATCACTACTTGCTTATCCTTCATCCAATTCATTCCCAGGATAACATCCAATGTTAAACTGGGCATAACTACCAAATTAACTCTATAGCACTTGCTACCCATCATAAGGACTGCCCCTTCAAGCAACTGATTAGATATAACTTCCGCACCGGCGGAACTTATACGGTATCCATACTCTAGTTGCTTAAGCTCTAACTCATGTGATCGTGCATATGCTTGACTCATGAAAGAATGCGATGATCCAGAATCAAACAAAATAACTGCAGGGTGTGGTTGATAAGAAACATACCCGCTGTGACTGGTTCTCCTTCAGGAATCTCATCTACAGTTGTATGATGCACTCGAGCTTGGTAGGTAGTCTGCTTCTTAGGATAGGGGCAGTACTTGGCTAAGTGCCCTGGCTGGTTGCAGTTGAAGCATAGGCCCCTCACGGCTGGTGCTGTTGCCGTGGAGCCACCTGCCTTGGCACGAGCCTGAGGTGTTGGGCGCCTGTATGCCCTCTGGTTCTTCGGAGGTGGTGGAGCAGTGGGATTCCTCCTTGGAGTTGGTGCTCGAAACCTAGAACCTTGTGCCGGAGGACGATACTATGGACGATTTGCCATAGGAGCCTTGTACTAAGAAGACCCTGCTTCGAAGCCTCTCTTGCGATTCTTCGAGGCAGTATGAAGGTTGTTGTTATTCTCTTGCGTCAGGCAGTCACTGACAAGCTCGTTGAAGGTGGTCCTGGTGTTGACGCCCATTGTCTTGGCCATTTTAGTGTTGAGGCCCCTCTTGAAACTGGCAATCTTCTTCTCTTCGGTGTCAACATAGCCAGGAGCATAATGAGACAGATTGTTGAAGTCATGGAGATACTCAGTCATAGTTTTGGTGCCCTGCGTAAGCTTCATGAATTCTGACACTTTCATAGCCATCAATCCAGGGGGAACATAGGTGCTGCGGAACACCCTAGTGAACTGGTCCCACGTGATAGGAGCGTTGGGTGGGAAGGTGGTGCGCTGATGAGACCACCAGATTCCAGCTGGCCCCTAAAGTTGATGAGCTCCATACTCAACCTTCAATGATTCAGTCATACGAAGAAGACGAAACTTATCTTCCATGGTGTTAATCCATTCAAGGGCTTCGAGAGGTTCTTTCGCTTGCAAGAACTTTGGTGGATCAGTGTCGAGAAAGTCCTTGAAAGTGCTGTACTGGTTGACATGTTGACCTCGATGGCCTCCATGGCTAGTGTTGGCCGCGATATCATGCAGCGTGGCCTCCATGTTGCGTTGTCTGCCAAGGAACTGCTGAAACAGCTGCTTCACGGTCAACGGTGGGGGAGGTGGTGGTGGTAGGTCAGTCCTGGGGTTTCCACCATTGCCTCCGTTTCCTCGATTGCCACCGTCTCCACCATTACCTCCACTAGCGGCAGTGCCCTCATCAATCACATTGTCACTAGCGGTACGGCGTGTTCCCACCATCTGCATATTTCAGCAACAAGCAATTATTAGGTGATATTACAACATTGTAAGCGAATGTAATAGTCATACCAATGAATTATTGGAAGAAAATAAATTCATTCAACAATACAAAGGCACAAAGATTCATTTCCACAATTCATAACATCACTAATCATATTACTTAAGAGCATTATCCGTGGCATACAACATCCAAAATTGTCAGCATACATACACTGGACTTTAGGCGTTCGGGTATCACCACATACATGAAGATCCAACACATGACTCTCACATCTCATAAAGGGTTACATAACAACAACAAAAGAAGCAAAAGCATATCTAAGACTAGCGGTGAAGCTACTAGCCTACTCGTGCTCGCTCTCTATATTAGACACAGCGTCAAGGACGTCGGCGTCTCCTGCAAGTGCGGGCGCAGGTGCTGGTGGTAGGTCGGCGTCCTCCTCTCCTCCGTCAGTAGCGACGTCTCCGGGCTCCATCTCTGCAGCTCTAGGCTGGTGGTAGGGGTGGAGCTGGTTGTACAGCTCGTGGTACTCCTCGTGTAGCTGCTCGATGTAGTACTCCCTGTCGAAGAGCCTATGCCCCAGCTGGTGTGCTTCGTACCGGGCTTCATTCCGCTCTCCAACCAAACGTCCCATCATGCGGTCACTGTTCCTTTCGCCCTCTCTCAGGCGATCAAGCTGAGCGCGTAGGCGGGTGATCTCTCGACCTGCTGCCTCCTTTCTATTCAGGGCATGATCCCTGTCAGCTGCGATGTTGTTCAACTGCTCCTCTAACTGCTGAACCCGAGCTGTGTGCCACCTCTCCATCTTCCTCATATCCTTCTGCATTGCCTTGTTCCAGTCACTCACCTTGTACATAGCCGACTGGGTGGCATCATAGGTCTTCATCATAGCATACATAGCGCTCATAGCGGCATTGTCGCTATCCTCAATCTCATCCACTCTAGGCTAGTGGGACATGTTGGGTGACTGCTCCCAAACGGTATCCAAGGGATCACCCCTCAGAAAGATTCCAGCCAAAGCCTATGCCAGACTCAGCGGGAAAGTGTCCATGATGGAGCGTAAGACAAAGAACGCAGCCTGAGGTGTGACACCGTTGGCCCTGATGCGCCAACCGATCCACTCCGAGTCCTCAGCAAGAGGTGGAACTGTCACCTCCATGTGTATCATATCATCTCCATTGCTGGGCTCCTCAGTGATCCAGGAATAGACAGGTATCTGCCCCTCTGTATAGCCGGCGTGGCTAAGCACCCTCCAGAGGAGAGTGGGCATGCCAAACTCCCCCAGAAAGTGGTCCTCTCTGATAACTGTGTGAGGAGCCAACTGTCGGAGGGGTACCCTGCCCCCGATGGACTTGCGAGCTGTCTGCTTGGTGCGAGCCATCTGTTGGAAAGTTACCCCAAGGTGAGATAAGTTATTAATTATCAAATTTTATCCAACAGAAATAATCAATTTATAAGGGGAGAATAAATGCAATGACATGGGATGAACAATCATGATGTATGCACGTAACTTACGTTCTCACAAACTTAACAAAATAACTTCTAGCGGTATAAACGGTGGCATACAATGTTCTCTTATAGCGTATAACTAAACGTTCTACATGAAACGCTATTATGTACCTTCAGAAAATCCACTTCAGCCCATCCCAACAGTATGAATATAATGCATTGAAGAAATGTAAAGATTAAATACTCACACATACGTGTATTCCCAAATACACGCACATGTAGTACAACTACCCGGTCCTCATCCTCATGACGGCATCTCACCTTGGTAAATACATGGTTTTGACATGTAAGTACTTCCGGTATCACACTAGCACTCCCCTAGACCGCCGGTTGGACGATCATGCTCTCACAACTCACACTTACCGAGGCGTAGAGGCTTTTGAACCATACATTACCATTCAAGCGAATGGCACCCATACAATTACCTTGCTGCATGGGCAACAGTGAAAAGAAAATATGATGCAAGCCCCCAAGTCAGTACTTAAATAGCCACCTAGTGTCCTTAATTGGGTATAAAGGATATGACCACTGGCACACTCTTAATTTACAAATAAGATTTTCTCGAAAAACTTATAGATCTATAAGTTAAAAATTCAGTTTTGAAACCAAATCCTTTTGTTTTAAATACACATATAAACAGTAATCGCTAAACCTTGCTCTGATGCCAGCCGTAACAGAACCGCCCAATTTATAAAAGCATAAGTGCAAAAACCACTCGCCACGCAAGTAATTAGCACACTTAAGCCCTTATAAACCCGGTAGTCCAGAAATCTCGAAGGATTTCAAACCAAACATCATCAACCAAGATCGTACAAGTTTAGCGTCACCATTTACACATTACAACATTTCACAAATAGTCCGATAACATTTCACAAATAGTCCGATAACATCAGAGTCCGATAACATCAACAACCCGGTAGCTCAAGTCAAGTGTTCACTGTCCAGGAACGATGGCGATTCAAATCGATTACTACTGAGCTCAGGGGGTATTCCTCACACAAACTACACTCACCCGCTAAAGTGAGCTACAGGTCACCGTGGCACATATTTGGGAACAAAACGCAGTTTCGACCGGAACCACCGTACCCAGGGGCCGCCCGACTGCATTAGCCAGCCATGCTGGACCTCGGACTTACTCTTCGCGCCCCCGTGGTCCCTCATCCATCTCCAATATGGTGCGAACGGATCGAGAGCCGGCCTGGATAGTGTTAGGCTTCATGGTCGGAACGACTTATCCGGCCAGCTAAGTGTGAGGCATGCGTTCAACATGACTCGAGGGACACGCAACGGCACGGTCCTTAATCGACACAGACGGAATCACTATGGTCCAACAACCCCATAAGACTCCGTTCGGTCTCCAATTATCACAGCCATAACCAATAACCCGATCATGTCAACACAAAGCTTTCCATCAATCATAAGTAACCACCTATGCTCGCGGATAACAGAAAATCACCCGACTTTTACCGTCTAAGCAAGCTAAGCAATAAACTCGCTCTAGACTCGTAGGGTAATCAAGGTAGGATAAATCAAGGGTAAACAAGGATATCATGCATCAATGGTTGCACACAACTCCTACACTTAATGCATCAATCATAAAGCATAATTAGACTGTTAGAAAGCATAGGTAAGGAAATGCTCCGGGGCTTGCCTTGCTCAAAGGTGCTGGCGCGGTGATTCGGGCACTCGGGCAGATCTTCCTCTCCTGCCTCCTGCTCCTCCTCGGGATCCTCCAGCTGCTGCTCCTCTGTTGGATTCTTCTCGTACTGGGAAGCTAGGGGGCCCTCCTGTGAACCTGTATGATGCGATGCACATGTAAAGCATAAAGAATGCATAGGTGCGATGCTCATGAATGAGGATGATTAACATTTTATTTGACAGAGTAGGTGCATATCTCCTCTCTACTAACAACCTATTTCCTTTACTGAGTATGTGCATATCTTTTCTCTAACCACTTATAGAAGTGCATAAAGAAAGGTGGGTGTGTGTATGCACACACACACACACACAACACATGCATAACAGAGAAATAACACTACTCATAAATCACACATCATATACTAGCTATGGTACTGCATAACATAACCAGCAAGCATATCATAATTAAAAGTGCTCAAAAGTAATATTAAACTTATTAAAACAATTAATTCAAAGCCTTATCATTTCATGTGAAATTAAAGGCTTGAACTGTGACCTCTGCCTAAACAGTCTAGAAAAATCTACAAAAATTACAGTAGCTACATCATGCTAAAATAGATCCATGATAAAATTTTCATCACAATTCAATGAGTATAACAGCCTACACAAAACGATGAAGCAACAGGACAGAAATGCACTTTTAACAACTTTGTACTGTGAAAAGTCTCTGGCACCGGCTGGCCAAGGCGAGGCGCGCAGAGGTCGCGTGAGGCCACGGCGGAGCTAGCCGTGGGTTCGGTTGCCCCTATTGGGCAGCCCAGAGCCCCCGGCGGCGGTAAAGGTAGCACGACTACGCGAGCGCACGGCGGTGGTCCGGTCAAGACGAGCTCTAATCGGCTCCACTAACTCGACTACCATGACACGCGAACCCTAAGGCATAGGAAACGCACGATGGCGCGAAGGAAGAAGACGAAGAGCACGACGGTCTCGCGCGAGCCGTAGCCGCGGTGGAGTTCCGCCGTGCCGGAGATGGAGAAGATGGCCCGATTGGCCCTTACCGTGGCGTTTCATCAGCGGCTAGTGGTGCTAAGGCGCGGAGCAGAGCGAGGCGGAGCTGGTGCGCGTGCTAGCGAGGTTCGGGTGGGGCTGGTGGCGGTGGAACGGTGGCGTGTTTGCCGCGGCGGCGCTCGGGAATGGTGGCGGCGGCTCTCCCTTCTTCCTCCCGTTCCAGAGCGAGAGAGAGAGAGGCAGAGAGTGGAGTGGCGAGTGTAGAGTGGAGTGAGGCGGGCGCGGTGTGCGGGTGATGGTGATGGCCGGCCCGTGGGGCCCGCGCCGCCCGGCGCATGGCGCCACGCGGTGCAATCGCCAGGCGATGGCGAAGCGCGGGGCGCGCGCGTTTCGCCCGGGCGCGGGTGCGGGCTGGCGCTGGCGCTGGCCGTGGGCCGAGCTAGGCCAAAAAGTGGTCTGCTTCGTCCGCGGTGATCTTTTTTAAATTAATTTAAACCGAATAAAATGCATTTATTTGACCAATTTAAAGGCATTTTCGGGTGATGACCCAAAAAATAAAAGTTGTAGAGAATTAAAAACTAAACAATTTTTATTTTGGGGTCAAGTCCAAATTCGGACTAGATTTTGAATTATAAATTCATTTTGAATTAAGGGCATTAAAAGGAATTTTTAAACTCTTTTCAAATTGCTCCAAATTCAAAAAAATTTTTTGCAATAAAATTTTGTTTAATCTTTCAAAAAGTTGGCACATGGATCCAAACTTGAATAAGCATTTGCTAAGGTAATTACTTTACTAATTAATCAAGCATGATCAAGCAATTAACATTCAAATGCAACACACATGAAATGATGAAATGCAAACTAGGGTTTTAACTCAATGATGCTTATGCCATGCTAATGGATGATTAGAAGTTAATTAATTAAGTACCTAATGCATGCTTAACACCTAGGGTGTTACAACTTAGGTCCACGAACTCTAAAAATATATTTACGTGTCCTTAAACTTGTAAGGGTGTGTCAATTATGACTATGAACAAATGTTATATTTATATTATATTTCTATTTAATAATTTAGTTGTGAATAGCACATAAAAATAATATTTAATATGACATTATCAATAAATAAATAAATTAAAGTATTAAGATAATTTAAAGGAACAAATATATTAGGATTAAACTAAATTAGAAAAACACTAAAATTAATTTAATCTTTATGTATTTGAGGACAAATATATTTTAGAGGATTAAATTAATTTTAGTATTTTTCTAATTTAGTTTAATCCTAATATATTTGTTCTTTTAAATTATCTTAATACTTTAGTTTATTTATTATATGATGATTTCATATTAAATATTATTTTATATGTTATTTATAACTATATTATTAAATATAAAAAATAGAAATATAATATTTGTGCGTGGACCTAAGTGACACACTCTTTTAAGTTTAGGGATCTAGAAGTACATTTTTAGAGTTCGTGGACCTAAGTGACACACCTTTACAAGTTCAAGGGCCGCTGATGCATTTAACTCTATATACTATTACTCTACCACCTTGTGGAAAATTATTTTGGGATGAATAAGAACACGTAGTGTAATCTAACGATACCTATAAAAGTCGAGGCCCTCACGCTTGTCCGTCACAGTAAGTAAACCCATTATCAACAGTAACAGGTAATGGGTCTGATGAACAGTGCTAACCTGATAAGAAACCATACAAACCCGTTAAGAAACAGTAACAACCCGTTTTAAATAGGACGAACCCGTTAAGGAACAACCGTAAACTAGATAACGGGTCCCATGAACAATGCTAACCTGATAACACCCCCATCACATGGGCCTTGTTTGGTTGCTCATAAATACACTTCAATCTATATGGTTTATAGGGGATTAAGGTGGAATTTGAACTAAAATACACCTCAACCCCTCATAAAATGTATGGATTAAAGTGTATTTGTGAGCAGCCAAATAAAACCATAGGGAAAAAAAGGAAAAAAAACACCCATGCAATGCACGAGGTTCCTGCTAGTCATTACAGTAGCTGAAATTTTTGCTTATGTTGCCAATACATGCCGTGACACTAGCAGTCCAGCAGGTGTTAAGCTATAGACCTTATCATCTACATGAATTCAGAAGCTGCGTTATGTATCAATTAATTCCACAGAATTCTAAAGGCAGCATAGTCAACTCCCAATCGCGATTAGGAAAGCACACTGCTCTAGCAACTAAAAATCTTGTATTGCGATTCAACATGAGGAGACAATAAATGTGTTTCAGACGATCTGGTTTGATAAATAAATAATTGAAATCAATATTTCTTAATCTTGCAAATCCCGTGCAAAGAAATTACGGACTAGCAAGAAACAACATATTTACCTCTCAAATGAGATAAGAACATAATTTAATCTCAGAATTTATGCTTACAAATCTATTGTACTCCACCACCAGAAGGGAGGCGACCTCTCCCTGTCGACGGAGGGAACGGGGCAATCGTTGTCGACGAAGGGCACGGAGCGACCGGCAGCGGCCTCGGCAGCTGCGACCATGGTGCAGGCGGGGCACCGGGCTAGGCCTCCCGCAGGGGAGGAGGGAGAAGTGACGAGGTCGGTGAGTGTTTAGCCTATCGGTAGAGTCACAAATATCGGAGGAGAACGATAGAAACGAAAATAGTGAAAATCGGTGAAAATCAGTTGAAATTTCGGTCAACATTTTTAAAATTTTGCAAATATTTTAAAAAATTGAACAAATTGAACCGAAATTACCAGTATGGATATTTACCAGAGGTCACCGATAGAACCGAAAATCGCCGATTTTTGGTGAAAATCGGTCGATATTCTGAACCGACGGTCACGGCGCCATGTGAGGGCGAGTGCGAGGCAGCGGCACCGCCGGACGAGGGCGACGGTTAGGCTGGGTTGAGGGCGAGGCGCTGAGGGGCGCCCGGGACAATGGAAGGCCGGTGGCGGCAGCGACGCCGCCGCGCGAGGGTGAGGATGAGAGCGAGGTGGCGGCGGCTAGGGCCACGGCAAGCGATCCTCAGGCGGCCTTTTTTTTGAGAACTGGCATCAGGTCTCAGGTAAGGGTGCGATTGTGCGAGAGATAGGGTGGGTGAAGGGAGCCATAATTACCATATTAACTTTGAGCGATTGCCTAGACTGCTAGACACCAAGAGACACCAAAAACACCCCGAACCACATAAAAGGTCTTCATAAGATTTATCAAATTGTTTGACATACCTCTATAATTTTTTCTATCTCACTTTCACCTATGCCACACCCACCGACTCTTTGTCTTCCCTGTCTTCCTTCTCCTGTGTGATTCTTCTCCTTCCACCTGAGCACAAGCACCAGGCATGGCCAGGGTCCAGCGAGGCCATTGCGGGGCACGACCACAGAGGGCACGGCTGGTCGGCGAGCACAGTGGCTCAGCACGCAGCAGCCAATGCAGGAGCTCACGGCTGTGGGCAGAGGAGGCGTGTACGGCGGGAGCAGAGGCTGCATGCAGCCATCCAGGAGCTGCACGTGTTAAGCACTAACCAAGATCACTAACAGTAGGAGTAGTTGGGTGAACTAACTTAGAGTAATAGAGATTGTTACATTCCTTAGTGCGAGATCTACTAGTGTAAGAACATAGCGATTCAGAGAGGAAGAGGAGAGCGTTAGGGTTTCCGACCATCGGGCTTGGGCGCAGGGGCGCTGAAGTCCGCCATGGTCTCGGGTTGATGGAGGCTGCGAACGGGCAGCGACGGTTGGTGAAGAGCAGGCGATGCAGTGTAGTCACGGCGGAGAAGAAGCAGAGTCAGGTCACGGGTGACGGCGGCGGTGTCCTTCCCGTCACTGGCTGCGGCCCTCAGTAGATCGGACTAGGGTTTATACGAGAGAGTGCTGGCGGCGATGAACCCCGTACAGAGCGCCCCGGCCTCCCTTCCTTTTATATCTGCAGTGTGACAGGGGCCCACCAGCCATGAGTTGGGCTAGGCTCCCCGATCAGGAGCAGATCAGGGTCCTAATGGACCGTTGGGTCCAATAGGGGAGAGATCACGTTCTAACATTCTCCCCCTTGATCTCTTCTAATGTCTCATCTTAATCTGAATAACTTATCTTAATCTGAACTTAAACTTAATACTTAGCTCCGCCTCATTATAAAGAAATGCGTAGAGCATGTCTCATCGTCACAGAAAAGATTTTCCGTTGGACTTGACGACTACAGTACATCTCTCTAATTTGAAACAGAGTTCTAACTAACGGGCCCTAAGTGTTCAGGAATCATAGGCTTTCCCTTAACCCCATGCTGGCTAGGTGTTTTCAAAACACGTTGGGTGGTAAGCCTTTTGTGAGAGGATCCGCTAACATGTTTTCCGTCTTAATGCTCTAGACTTATAACATGATCCTGAACTTTTTCTTTCACAACATAATACTTAATGTCAATGTGTTTGGCAGCACCACTTGACCTATTGTTGTGAGTATATTCAACTGCGGGATTATTGTCGCAGTATAACTTAAGTGGTTTCTCAATGCTGTCTACCACTCTTAATCCGGGTAATAACTTCTTAAGCCAACTCACCTGCCCCGAGGCCTCATAACATGCTACAAACTCAGCGCACATCGTCGATGACGTGACGAGAGTCTGTTTGGAGCTTTTCCACGATACAGCCCCACCTGCGAGGGTGAATATGTAGCCTGATGTGGATTTCCTTTTATCCCCCACATAATCTGAATCTGAGAACCCCACTATCTCAAGGGAGTCAGTCTTATTATAACTTAGCATGAAGCCTTTAGTGCCCTGCAAGTAATGCAAGACTCTCTTAACTAACTTCTAGTGTTCTGCACTTGGATTTTTCTGATATCTGCCAAGTAATCCCAGTAACAAACGCTATGTCAGGACGAGTACAAATTTGAGCATATTGTAAGCTTTGACAGCTGAAGCATAAGGTACTGATCTCATTTGTTCGAGCTCGATCTGATTCTTGGGACACTGATGTTCCCCATACCAATGGGTGCAGGTGATGGACTGCACTTGTGCATACTATATTTCTAAAGAATGTTTTCTATGTATGCCTTTTGTGATAGCCCTAATACCCCTCTATTTCTATCACGGTGAATCTCAATCCTCAGAACAAAAGAGGCTTCACCGAGGTCTTTCATGTCAAAATGTGAGGACAAGAACTTCTTAGTTTCTATTAGTAGAGTGCCATCATTGCTTGCTAGCAAAATATCATCCACATATAGGACAAAGAAGATGAACTTAGAATTCTTAAACTTTACATAAACGCAATTGTCCTCTACATTTGCCTTAAACCCAAACTTTCTTATTGTATTATCAAACTTCAAATACCACTGTCTTGAAGCTTGTTTTAGTCCATAAATGGACTTCCTTAGGCAGCACCCCATGTTCTCTTTTCCTTCCACGACAAAACCTTTCGGTTGTGCCATGTAAACATCTTCCTCAAGATCCCCATTTAGGAATGCCGTCTTAACATCCATCTGATGCAATTTTAAATCAAAGTGTGCTACTAGTGCCATTATAATTCTAAAGGGATCTTTACATGAGACCGGAGAGAAAGTCTCATTGTAATCAATTCCTTCTCTTTGAGTAAAGCTTTTTGCCACAAGTCGCACCTTATGTCTCTCAACATTCCCTTGGGAGTCATACTTAGTTTTATAAACCCATTTATAGCCAACCTTCTTAGCTCCCTTAGGGATTTCCATCAGTTCCCAAACTTTATTGGAATCCATGGACCTTATTTCATCTCTCATAGCTACTAACCACTTCTCAGACTATTCGCTTCTCATGGCTTGTTCATATATAGTGGGATCATCCTCCATATGAAATTCTTCGGTCTCATAAACCTCATAATTGTTGACACCTCTTAATGTTATCTCTAGCTACGGTGCTAAAAATGCTTGTGGGCAAAGCACCGCTACTAAAACGCCAAGTTATCATCTTCAGCAATAACATCAAGAGGTGTGGTATTAAATCATGCCACCATTTAGAATATAGAAATAGTATCTGCAAGCGCACAGATCAAATACCATTGTAACATTTTACCTAGAGTATTACCAGGTTGTCATTTATATTTTACCACTAGGAAACAATGGCTAAAGACATTGATAGTTCACCATCATGTATCTACTAACGAGTATACCAACTAGACCTAAGCAGGGGTAAGTGGTAAATAATAAGAGTTATGCACAATATCACACACAGAGGAGAATCCTATAATATATAGTCAACTAACTTGAGAGGGCTAAGGGAGAGTTCAAGGTTCCTATGTACTTCTCTATTACTCGGGTTCTATTCTAGTTGACACTAGAATGTAACTAATACATGGGTATTATAGCACACACAATAGCACTTCGGGGCAACAGTACCTTTCCAACTCTCGAATAGATGAGAAAGAAGTAGTTGGGGAAGGCTGCTAAAAGCCCTATGAATCTCCAACCCCGATGTGGTGGAATACGAAGGCCACATAGAGCTGTCACCCCTATGGGCTACCACAACTAACCGTAAGAATTGGGCGCAACCTCAGGTAACCTATAGCCTAGACACCATGTCTACACTATCGATTACTACTCTAGCCACATATAATAACTAGAGCACCTAATACAGGCGGAGATCCTATGTTAAGATGCAATAACTACACTAACCATACAAATAAGGCATAGAAGTAAATAGAGAAGATAATTAGACTAAAGTGTAAGTCTTGCAAAGATAAGATACAGAGATATACTAGATCTCCAAGGCTCTAAGATCCGGAACAAAGTCTCTCAACCCTACCTCTCAAGTAGCTAATCTATTAGATTGAAGAGTCTAGCCCTAATCTCCCTGGTGTGTTGATCTCCATGAGAGCATGATCCTCAAAGGGACGTCTCTCGAATGGATCCCAATGAATAATGAATTAGGGTTTCAGGGGATGCCTCTCCCAGGGGGTCCTGCCCTTCTTTTATAGCCCGGTGGGATGAACATGAGCCCTTGGATCAAACCGACTTTGGCGGACGGCTGAGATTGAAACCCTAAGGCGGTGGAGCAACCTGGGCGAAGCGAGCCCCGATTGGGCCAGGGCCCAGACCGGCCGGTCTGGGGTGGGACCGGTCGGTCCCCCCTAGTGGCCGCTGGCCCTCCGCTTCGGCGTGGTGTCTTCTGGTCTCTTCTAGAATCTTCCTGCGTTGTCGTGGCGCCCAATTTCCCGTTCTATGTTTCGATAAGCTCCTAGGATTGCGTCTTTTCCAGTTTACACCTACAGAAATAGTGAAACACCAAAACTCGTGGAATTCTGTCAGTGCAAACCCTATACCTACTTTGGTGATCACAATTGCATCCTTTTCATGGCTAGTTGACAGTTGAATTCATACAATAACGGCCATCAACAACTCCCCAAGCTTAACCTTTGCTAGTCCCATAGCAAAGAAAACTCGAAAAAGTTATTATAAGATGTATATATTAAAGCATTGTAGCCATCTCGAAGTAACTCCCCAAAAGTATACGCATTCGGACAAAGTTCTCCTCCAAGCTTAAGCAATAAGCGAGCTGACTTTTAAACTTACTCATGTTACCTTTGACTATGGGGCTTATCAGCTCTTCCTTGGGCCCCGAGTACTTGATAGACAGAAAGATCCCACCCAAGCACTATGTCTCAAGCTCTTCGCTCAACTATCATTCGGAGTTTTTAGAGGTTTTTAAATAAAACTCGAGCTTCCCATATATGACACTCTCAAGTCTCTCAATATATGTGGTATTTGTGGATTCTCACCAAGGCAGTGATGATGGTTGCCTTTCTTTTTTCATCCTATAACTAAAGCTTATGTGGAGCTCATAGGTAAGGAAAAAACTTGAAAGAGCAAACTTGCAATACATGTGTTGTAAAGCCAAACAATGGATCCATGGAGAAATGAGTCCTGCAGTCGAATCAAGATGTATAAGTGGATGGATATGATGGATATATGGTGGAACCTAATTCTACTTTAGCTCCTTGGATGTTTCTCTCTTCTTAAAAATTGGCCGGAGGTTATGAGCTATCTTTTCCTCTCTCTTTTTTTCAGGGAGTCAGGCATCTACGTACCCATTGTTTTGCATTGGGACACTTGTCCATCTTTCTTTTTTCTCCCTTCTCTTTTTTTCAACTATCTTTTTGCATAGCTCATAGCACTCCTTTTGGCACTTAGGGATTTGGAGAGATAGCAATAAGAACATGGAGCATTTATTGGGTGGCTAACCTAATGAAATATTTTTGGTGTTCTCTCCCAATGTAGGAGAAAAACATTTTTTTGCAATGGATGTAGGTGGAATGACATGTTGTTGCGCCTACTCCAATGTAGAGTAGTGCATATGGAGGTGGATCTTGATTCAAGAGCATGACAAATCTCTCACCAGGGTCACAAAGGTTGACAAAACTCAATACAAGACAAGCAGCATATATGTGAAAGTTTAACTAGCCTATCTTATCATGTTTGGCTCTGGTGGGAATGTAAGCTTTGTCATATAGGAACTCATCATGTTTTTGCATTTTTCAAAAAATAAATCTCCAGAACTCTAGTGTCACTTAGAACAAGATAGATAGCAGCTCAGACTTTCTCAATCTTATCAATCAGGTACCTAGACTTAGTTCAAGCATATGCAACTCACAAGTTTTAGGCTCAGAGCAAATCTTCATGTCAAAACAGTTAGAGCTAAAACTTGGGAAACTTATGTCTAAACTCTAGGCATTTCAAAGGTGTTGTAACAGAGTAGTTTATCATCATTTCAGATCATCTCAAGGGCTTCCTTTTTATTGACTCTATCTAGACAAACATTTGGTTTTTCATTTTTCAAAGCATGGACCTTCATGTGCCCATATATTTTTGGTATTTTTAGGTTTTCTTATGATACTATGGTGAACCTTCATGTGCTCAAATATTTTTGGTATTTTTAATTTTTTTATGACTGACTCGATAATCACGTAAGTACACTTACCTGGGTACCTAGGGGATGCCTTCCCCTAAGCTGATTGTTGTCGTGGTTGAGCATTGAAGCTGAGCAGTCCTCTCGATGGAGCTCATGCTTGTAAGAGCAAGTATAGCTGGGAATCTTGATCTCATCCAACAAGAAGTTGCTTCCTCCACACAGTGATTAGCTGTGTGTTGGGAAGGTGTACTTCAAGTGATGTAGATGATGATTGCTAGGTGACTAGCTCTTAGAGTCATCCTGCAGCAAACATCTCACAAAACACCAAAACTCGTGGAACGGATTAGGATAAACGGTTAGTGGTTAGCCGTTTCGCGAACTTGGTTGTTGTGAGAAGTTTTCAAAGGTTGTTATAGTGCATACAGTGCAGCAAGATGCTCAATGATTTTTTTGGATTTTCTTTTTATCAAACAGAAAGGAAATATGTATGCTAATTTTTATTTATTTTTAGGCCACCACAGTGAACACTCCTTTAGCTTGCATTGCAGGTATGTCACATGGGGCTTTGAGATTTTCTAAATGTTTTTGTGATTTTCTATAAAGATGATGAAAACTAACTATGAATCAAAAGTGCAAGAAAGTAAATAGATAACTACCATTATTACCTTATGGCAGGGGTTTGGAGTTTAGAGTCCTCCGGACAAGACTTCTCGTCATCATCACTCCTGGGGGGCTTCATCGGATACCGAGGATGGGGACCCTGACACTAGACCTCCTGGTGATAATGACTCAGTTGAGGAGGTTACCTTTTCTTTCGATACCTTTGTAGGTTGGGGATGTTCCTTTGATGCTGTAGATTCTTCTTTAATTGCCTCCTCCTCAACATTGCTCTTTTGAGAGCGATTCCTCCAGCGCTGACGTCTCCTCTTGGACAGAGTGAAAGCTGCTAATCCAAGAGAGTTATAATCTTTAAATTGACAGCGTACCTTCTCTCCTGGGAATTGGAAGTGGACTTGGCCTGATCCATTATAGATGATGGCGTTGGTGGTGCTGAGGAACGGCCTCCCAAGGATGATGGGTGTCTCATCTATTTCTCCCATGTCTAGTATCATGAAGTCGGTCGGGACGTAGTGGATGTGGATTTTGACCATGATGTCCTTCGCTACTCCCTCCAAAAATCTCGTCATGTTGTCTGCCAGCTGCAGCTATTGCACCATCTCCAATGACGTGTGGGTGTCATCCTCCTTCCATGATTGTTCATAGACTTGGGAGACACCATCGACATACCACCATTGATGACTGATAGGGATGCACATTATGATTAGTGGAATCTCATCATCCTGGTCTTTGTTGTCGGCATTTGGGTGTCTTCAAAGATGATGATGAGAACAGGCATCTTTGGCCTATATAGAGAAAGTTGCATCCTGCTTGTCATTGCCATCTTCATTTGAAGACATAGAGTCAGGGTCACTGCAGTTCTATCTCAATGATCCATGTCATGTTTCTTAACCAACCACAAACTTGCCTTATGTTCCTTTGACTTGTATGCAAATATGCTTGGGATGGTGAACTGTGGCAGAGCACAAAGAGTTGGTTGACTGGCCAATGGAATGAACTGGTCAATCTACTCTTACTGGCTTGGAGGTCCCTTTTGTCTTGCAGGGTGATTTGTCCACTATCATGGTGAAGTGTAGAAGGTGTTGAAGTGTGTTGACATTGATTTCTTTCCATCTTGGTCCTTTCTATACACTTGTTCTCCTTTAGTTCTTCTCTCTGAAGGATGAGCTGTGACTTCTTTGCACCAAGTTATTATCTACCTTGATTCACTCTGATATGAATTCATCGCAGGACTTACCCGAATTGAATTTGAGAGTTTTCTGCAGGGCTTAGTCCAACAAAATGACCTATATCTACTAATGGATACTATTAGTTCAAAAATCAATCTAGACACCATGTCTAATTTGATTTAGGAAAGCATTTTAACCTAAGCACCACGCTTAATTCAAAAGCTTTTTAGAAGTATACCTCAAATGATTCAAAAATCAAACTAGACACCCTGTCTAATTTAATTTAGGAAGGCAGTTTAAACCAAGCACCATGCTTAATTTAAAGGGTGTATGAAAATACTTCAAAACCTAAGCATACAATAGCAAACAAAGGTAGCATGGGAGCACATAGAGATTTACTCAAATAGAGATGAAAGCATGATCATGTATGGTGAGAATGTTTTTTTATTTTTAAGTAGAGATGCAAGTGCTATGCATGTATGCAAAAGAACTAATCATGCTATGGATGTGATATGAGATGGAGTAAATGCATGGATTATTCAAATAAACATACAGTGGAATGCAACAGGATAACTACTCATCAAATTTAAAGTCTATGAGCAAGACTTTCTCACCTTTCTTGATCATACTTACCATGACTCACAATGGACTCTATGAGTAGTGTAGCATCTTTGTTCGTCACACATGATGAGATTTGAGTTCTTGTGACGATGATCTTTTTCTCCAATCTACCCATGGTTAGAATAATATATATAGTTTATACATACCTGTGAGATGGCAGGGTTCCATTGTTGATGGGTCATGAATGTTCAGGCACCCTAGATTCTTTCATATCTTCCTTGTGTTCTTTGTGTGGAATTTCGCTAGAAGGGTGAACAATTGATTTCCTGCTTATTCCACAACTCAAAATCTTTACGCCAATTGTTTCCCCGGCAACGGCGCCAAAAATGCTTGTTGACACCTCTTAATGTTATCTCTAGCTACGGTGCTAAAAATGCTTGTGGGCAAAGCACCGCTACTAAAACGCCAAGTTGTCATCCTCAGCAATAACACCAAGAGGTGTGGTATTAAATCATGCCACCATTTAGAATATAGGAATAGTATCCACAAGCGCACAGATCAAATACCATTGTAGCATTTTACCTAGAGTATTACTAGGTTGTCATTTATATTTTACCACTGGGAAACAATGGCTAAAGACATTGATAGTTCACCATCATGTATCTACTAACTAGTATACCAACTACCGACCTAAGCAGGGGTAAGTGGTAAATAATAAGAGTTATGCACAATATCACACACAGAGGAGAATCCTATAATATATAGTCAACTAACTTGAGAGGGCTAAGGGAGAGTTCAAGGTTCCTATGTACTTCTCTATTACTCGGGTTCTATTCTAGTTGACACTAGAATGTAACTAATGCATGGGTATTATAGCACACACAATAGCACTTCGGGGCAACAGTACCTTTCCAACTCTCGAATAGATGAGAAAGAAGTAGTTGGGGAAGGCTGCCAAAAGCCCTACGAATCTCCAACCCCGACGTGGTGGAATACGAAGGCCACATAGAGCTGTCACCCCTATAGGCTACCACAACTAACCGTAAGAATTGGGCGCAACCTCAGGTAACCTATAGCCTAGACACCATGTCTACACTATCGATTACTACTCTAGCCACATATAATAACTAGAGCACCTAATACAGGCGGAGATCCTATGCTAAGATGCAATAACTACACTAACCATACAAATAAGGCATAGAAGTAAATAGAGAAGATAATTAGACTAAAGCATAAGTCTTGCAAAGATAAGATACAGAGATATACCAGATCTCCAAGGCTCTAAGATCCAGAACGAAGTCTCTCAACCCTAGCTCTCAAGTAGCTAATCTATTACATTGAAGAGTCTAGCCCTAATCTCCCTGGTGTGTTGATCTCCATGAGAGCATGATCCTCAAAGGGACGTCTCTCGAATGGATCCCAAGGAATAATGAATTAGGGTTTTAGGGGATGCCTCTCCCAGGGGGGTCCTGCCCTTCTTTTATAGCCCGGTGGGATGAACGTGAGCCCTTGGATCAAACCGACTTTGGCGGACGGCTGAGATTAAAACCCTAAGGCGGTGGAGCAACCTGGGCGAAGCGGGCCCCGATTGGGCCAGGGCCTAGACCGGCTGGTCTGGGGTGGGACCGGCCGGTCCCCCCTGGTGGCCGCTGGCCCTCCGCTTCGGCGTGGTGTCTTCTGGTTTCTTCTAGAATCTTCCTGCGTTGCTGTGGCGCCCAATTTCCCGTTCTATGTTCCGATAAGCTCCTGGGATTGCGTCTTTTCCAATTTACACCTGCAGAAATAGTGAAACACCAAAACTCATGGAATTCTGTCAGTGCAAACCCTATACCTACTTTGGTGATCACAATTGCATCCTTTTCATGGCTAGTTGATGGTTGAATTCATACAATAACGGCCGTCAACAATAATCATCTGAAATAGCTGATCTTCTAACTCTTTCTGATCCTCTAGGATTCTGATTGTTGACGGCGGATAGCGTCAACAATTTATATATTGAAAGGGCATGAAACATACATCAATATCTAGAAGGCTAGGGTTTTATCTAATAATTCCACGATTTTTAGTGATTTATCAATTTCTAGGGACTGAACCAGAAAACACTGAAAAAGGGGCATAACTACAAATCTACACCACGGAATTATCTAAAACTCAGAAATACACCAAACTACTCTAGAAGGATCCAGAAGACACCGGAGCGAAGGAGAGGCGAAGCCACCTCCAGGTGGGGCCGGCCGGCCCCACCTGCCAGGCCGCCCGGCCTCATGTGAGAAGAAGGTGCTCCCCCTTCTAGAGTCTTCCTCCACCACCTTTGAGGATCAATCTCAGCCCTACGTGAAGTCGGTTTGATCAAACGGCTGTCGTGCATCCCACCGGGCTATATAAGCGGAGCCAGACCTCCCCCTAAAAACCCTAATTCATTCTAATTCATTTAACTCATTCATTCCATCTCAAGATATTTGGTGATCAAGTCATCTAGAGCTTTAAGTTCTAGTTCCTCATAGCCTTCTAGTTCATAGTTTAGCCTAGTTAGATCTAGAGTAGAGGAAGTCAAGTTCTTCATCGATCTTGGATTCCCGACGTTGTCAAGAAGAGAAGAGTCTGGTATAGTTCTTAAGCTTTTCTTTCTTATTGTAATATCTGTGTTTGTACGATCATTACTAGCAACATTATTCTTCATTATTATGTTCTTTATTGCATTGTTCATTGTCTACTTTAATATGTCTAGTATAGTTAGTTTGCTATTATATTCGTGCACTGGTTCGTATAGCACTCATCTATTCAATTGCAGGTGTCTAGATGCTTTGCTTATCTATGAGTATCCCTAGTCGTGCCGGGTAGTGAGGTAGATCATGGGTGTGACAGACCCATTGAGTCCTTTATAGGCCTTTCCCCGTATGGTGGATTAGTAGAGTGGGATTATCAGGTTAAGAGGAGGTTCCTGTACTCATCTTCTCCTGTACATTGCTCTGATGTGTTAGGGAACCATAGTAGTATAACTTAGCCATGATTGTTAGACATACTTGCACTAAATGAAGTAGCTTTAACTGTAGCCTAATACTTAAGAGTTATTTCTCTATTACCTGATTAGACAAATGCTGACATGATTAGAGTGCTATGATGGGATTATATCATTAGGAGATGACTGATCATATTTATCATATTTATCATTTATCTATTGTTTATCTTGTGACACCTTCCTATTATTGAGGAGAGTTGACATTGGCTACATCTCTTATTCACTACATTATAAGTGTTATCAATACTATAGAGTAGCTTCTTAGCAATGCCTTCCCAGTGGTAGAATATAAATGACAACCTGGTAATACTCTAGGTAAAATGCTACAATGGTATAATTATCTATCCGCTTACAGAATCATTCTTAGTTTATATTTATCTTTATTTATTTCTGCCTAGTCACATAAAATGATAAGATTTAGTACCAGAGTTTATTCCTAGCTTTACAATTAGGGATGACAACCTAGTTTCACAGTTAGGAGTAAGGATAGAGAGGCTAGTGGCTAGTTGCTAAAGGCAAGTTAATTAGTACCAACATTTCTAGTGTTATTGCGTGGGATAGAGATTTGAGTTTTATTGCAGTAACGTTAAAAATGCCAACAAGCATTTTTGGCGCCGTTGCCGGGGAAGGCTAATAAACTTAGGAAAGTATTGATAACCATATGCACCACAATAAGATCGATCACCCAATGGAACCTCTAACTCAAACAAGCTTACCCTTGTTTCGTCTACTTACGTATCTTATGCAGGGTAATGAATGAATGAATGGTTTTTTATCTCCCAAACAATTACATCGAAGATCTAGAGAAACTCTTAAGAAGAAGGAAGTTTGCAATAATGAGGGATATTTTTGAATCACCATCAAGAACACCCTCCACTGAAACTTGTTCTTCACAAGAGCAAGCTCCATCATCCGAAGGAGAAGAATTAGAAGTTAATTTGACACCAGTTTTTGAAGCCATGGCTGAGAAGACACTACGTGAATTCTCTACTCCAACAACCGCCAACATCCGTACTGGACCTAATGTTGATATCGGAAACAATGGATTTGAGCTCAAGCCTGCGCTCATCACTATGGTGCAAGCTAATCAGTTTTGTGGAAAGGCACATGAAGATGCAAGTGCACACTTACAACACTTTCTGGAGATATGCAGCACCTTCAAGATCAAAGATGTACCAAAAGATGCTATCTTACTTCGTCTATTCCCATTTTCACTGCTAGAAAAAGGAAAACAGTGGTTCTATAACAACAAGGCAACCAACACTACATGGGACAAATGCTCTACTGCTTTCCTGGCCAGATTCTTTTCAACAGGCAAGACCATTGCACTGCGTGGGAAGATCTCATGCTTTCAACAACAACATGATGAATCGTTCGTCGAGGCATGGGAACGTTTTCAAGATTACATCGCAGAATGCCCTTATCATGGAATGGAGGAGTGGCTACTTATGCAGACTTTCTATCATGGACTAGTCTCTAGTACTCGTGAGTCTATGGATGCTACAGCTGGAGGAGCTTTCTTGTCACTCAAGCTCGCCGATGCAACAGCACTCGTTGAGAAGATGGCCTCGAATCAAAGCTGGAATGAAGAACGCACTCAACCTCGCAAAAGAGGAGGAGGCACTCATCATCTCAAGGAAGTCGATACATTCACCGAAAAGCTAGACCTCATCATAAAGAAGCTCGAAAATATAGACACTGAAAAGAGAGAAGTCATGCACATTAATAGCTCCTACATGAATTATGAAGAATGTGGAAACACAGGACACTTAGCGGTCAACTGTCCTGAAATCCAAGAGGTCGTGAACTACATCAACAATAACACCAACTATCGTCCTCAACAAGGCCAAGGATGGAATCAGCAACCATGACAAGGTAATTTCCAAGGTAACAACAATCACAGTAATTACAATTTGCCACCTTTACGAGACCTAGTTGCTGGTCAATCTAAATTGCTAGACCAAATATTTAAAAAGGTAACTTTGAGTGATAAAGCTTTAGAAAATATAAACACTAGACTCGATACCTTTGCTTTTGCTATTAAAAATCAACACAGCTTCAATAAAATGTTAGAATCACAATTAGCTCAATTGGCAGCTGCTGTTCCTCCAATGGAGAAAGGTAAGGCTTCGGGCCAACTAGAAGATTTAGAAACTGCAAATCTTGTCGATATTCACAATGCAGGTCATTACTACACCCAACCAGCGGATGTGCAGTGGGTTGACCACTCACTCCCTGAGAAGAAATGAGACCTTGGAAGGCCTGTCACTCCTATCTCAATAGGATGTCACACCTTTCCAGAGGCTATCTGTGATTTTGACGCAAGTGTCAACATTATGCCTTAGGTAATTTATGAAAAGATTCTAGGAGATCCTTTGTTGTACACAACCATACGTTTGCAGCTTGCAGATCAGTCTATTCGCTACCCCGAAGGAGTTTTGGAAGAAGCTATTGTTCGAGTGGAACAATCCTATGTCCCCGTTGACTTTATAGTCATGGAGACTGGAGGAGATGAAAGAGCACCCATCATACTGGGCCGACCATTCTTATGCACAACTAAAGCCATCATCTATGTGGAGCATGCCAAGATTGTGTTTTCCATCAAGAACAAAAAGGAGAAGTTCTCATTCAAGAACCGCATCCTCACAACCCCCGCATTTCCACAGAAGCCATACGAACAAGCCCAACAACCAGCTGAACCTAAGAAGAAGAAAAACAACAATAGAAGAAGGAGGAAGAGTGAGCTCAGCCAAATTCCAGAAGAGACGGTTCAACTGATCAATTCGGTTAACACCGAATATGACCACCTATTAGCACCACTATACATTGTCAAAAGAGAAGATCCAGGAGACCTGACTATTGAATGCACGATTAAGCAAATGGTTTTTCCAAAGACCTTTTGTGACACTGGATCAGGGGTCAACGTCATGTCAAAGGTAGCATACAATTATTTATTTGGTGATGAACCGTTATACCCAACCTATATACAGCTGCAGATGGCGGACTTATCAATAAGATTCCCAAAAGGCATAGTGAAGAACGTCGCAGTAAAGATTAAAGATTATTATATACCCACAGATTTCTTGGTTCTTGACATGCAGGAAGATGACGATACACCTATCATTTTAGGAAGACCTTTCCTCAACACCGCCAATGCAATCCTCTACATGAGATCCGAACAAGTTCACTTCCATCTCCCCGTTGGAAAGGTACGTTGTGACTTCAACAGTTACACTGACAATAAGTCATCCCAGAAGATTCGAAACAGGAGACGCCGATCTCACCGTAGAGCGAACCTGCTCTCAAGGAAGGAAGGAGAAGACTATCCTAGTGAAGCTACAAGGTACGAGGATCAAATCACTAAACAAGAGGCAATAGAACCTCGCTGGAGCAAGTGGGACAAAGAAGCTGAGAGAATAGAGCAAATTGCTGAACAAAAAGCAAGAGAAATATAAGAACAAAATCAAAGATGGTTGGAAGAAAATAAAGAGACATCATGGCAAGATGAGGAACTGTATGAGGTGTCCTCAGACAATGAATTCTACAAGTACTCTTTCCGACTTAGTCTTGTCGGTAGACCTTAAATTCCGCACCCTTGCCATAAGGTGACAATGGTAGTTATCTAATTACTTTAGTACATTTATTCTTTTGCATGTTTAAAAAGAAAATAAAAATTCTTTACTATTTTATTGTAAAACTTTAAAAGCTCCAAAGGATTAGGCTCATGGTTTACCCCGTAAAAATATTCACTATGGTAGCACAAAAATAAATTTTCATTCCTTTGCATTATAATAATAAGAATCATGCTACATATTTAACTGCTCATAGAGATAATCAATTACTCATCTGGCTGACCGCTAACCCCTTATCATATTCGAGCCTCGAGTTTTGGTTTTCTTCTTGGAGTACACCTTTACAGGACTATACTATGAAAGAGTGAGACCGGTCAGTGGGTCACCATTGCTAAGCTTACTCTAAAGATTATTCAAGCAAAATATGGCAAACATCTAGCTTGGGGGAGGAGCATCCCCTAGTTATCAGGTAACTATACCTATGCGATTTATCGAGTCTGTTTTATAGTTATAAAATATCAAAAATATGTGGGCACATGAAGGTCCATGTCTGTTGAGTCTTTTAAGAGTCTTTAGTTAAATAAAATCTAAAAAGCAATAAAAAGAAGTTTTAGTCAGTCTTAGTTAATTAAAGTGTTTCTAGAGTCAACTATGAACTAGAAGTTTTGTCTTGGAGATGATGAATAGTTGCTCTGTTGGAATTCTTTCAAATACCTAGTTTTCAACCTTGAGTTCTTCTAAGTTTTGGACACGATTGTTTTGAACTTGATACTCTACTTTGAGCCTGAAACTTGTGGAGTAATATACTTGAGCTAAGTCTAGGTGATTGACGGATATGATATAAGAGAGTTTGAGCTGCTATTTATCTTATTCCTAATGATGCTAAATTCTGGAGATTTATCTTTTGAAAATTTCAAACCCTTACATGATGAGCTCTTATATGACAAAGTTGAATTCCTACCAAAGCCACATATGATACATATTTAGATTAGGAAACCTTTGCTTATTTATGCTACTTGCTTTGCATTGAGTTTAGTCAACCTTTATCGTATACTTAAGAGAGTCTTGTCATGCTTTTAAAATCAAGATCACTCACACACTTCATCCACATATGCATTACTCTTACCCTGAGAGTAAGCACAACTATTTTCCACTTTTATCCATTTCCACCTCAAAATGTTTCTCCTACACTGGGAGAGAACATTCAAAAAAATAAACCTATAGGACAGCTTTTGTTTATTTGCTCTAAGTTCTTTATTGTTACCTCTTCAATCAATTATTGTATCCAAGGATGTATGTGGCTATGCAAAAAAAGAAGGGAGTAAAAGATGGACAATTGTTGTAACACCTCAGGTGTTGGCTCACTAAATCACCTGCATAAACTGGTCATAAGCATCATCATCATTTCATATATGCATGTGTGTGACAAGTTCTTATACATTTTCTATGTGTATGCTCATGAAAAGCTGATTCTATGCTTGTCTTGCTTGCTTGATTCAATGTCATGTTGTGTAATGTTGTTAGAAGTGCCCTACAGTAGCCCAACCATGCTTAAGACACTAAATGGAACAATGTTCATGTTGGACATTTTGGTTAATTATGCTCCTAATCACTAGTTTGACTTGGCATGCTTCCTAGAGCTCATCTCTTTGACTGTTTCAAATCTGCAAGCTAGAGGCTTTGCATGGCTGTGAGTCCTAAATAAAAGTTGTAGATAATTTTATATAGAACAAACTTTATTTAAGGCTCTTGCCAAGAAAATCTGTGCAAGGTGCTCAAAAACCCACATCTCTGCCTGAAACAGTGCTGATTTCAGCTTCTGAAATTTGGCTAAGTCTGAACCCGAGTGCAGTTTATTTTTAGGGTGTTTCTTCGAGCTGTAGTTTCTAAACCAAGCCAAACCAGTGCAAACTACTTAAAGCAAATTGTAGAGCACCTATCAATCTACAATTTCTATTACAGAAGTTTTCCCTGAATCAATTTCGTTTTTGAGTTATGGTGGCTTGAACACGTCGGTTTCAGTTAAATTCAAACTGAAACTTGAATTCAGTTCGGGGGGGGAGGAGGGCCAGTGGCCGACCGGTTCAGAAACCGGCCGCCAAGTGGCGTCCGTGCGCCCGCCGGCGCCCCGTCGGCCAGGGTCGCTAGCAAAGCGCGCCGCGACGCTCCCTCCGTCCTCCATCGCCCTCACTCCGCCTCTCCCACGCCCTAAGCTAGCAGAGCCGAGAGGAGAAGGCGACGCCGCCGCTCCACGCCCGAACCCGCCGCTCCACCGTCGCCCAAACCCAACCCAGGCGCCGTCACCATGTTCGCCGTCACCTGAGCAAGCTCGCTTCTTGGTCCGGCCTCGAGGTGAGGGCGCATTGCGCCGTTCGCCGCCATCGCCATGGCCGGGCGCCGCCGAGCTCAAGCTTCGCGGCGGCTAGCTCAGCTCCGGTCACCTCTCTCCCTTCCGTCTCGATGTACCAAGGTCGCCGTGAGCCGTAGTTTGAGTCTAGGGTATTGGTTTCGTCGATTAGGGCCCTCGCACGCCGGAACGGAGCGCCGCCGCCCGCCGCCTCGCCCGCCGTCGCCATGCACGCGGGCAAGCTTCTCGAGCTCACCGCCGGCCAACGCCCCAAACCCTAGCTTGCTCGGGACCTCCAAAACCTTTGCCCGAGCTCAATTTTTTGGGTGTCACCGTCGGCGGCGGCCGGCGCAGCCGCTTGGCCGCCGCCATGCCGCCATTGCCGGCGACGAGCTAGCTCCCGTGCTTCCCCCTGGCAATAGGATAGGTCTATAGGTGCGTTAGGTTGAGGGGAGCACGACGGTGGTGACGGCTTCGCCGGAAACTTCACCGCCGACGAGCTCTTCCCGGTCAAAGTTGGCCGTCGCCGCTGCTCTATTCTGTCTCGATGACAGGTGGGACCGGTTGACCGCCGGGCCCCACGTGACAGTGGCTGTAGATTTAGGTTTTCGTTTTATTTATTTGTAGAAAATGCTTAGATCTTCAATAATTCATATCTTGAGCAATTGGAGTCCAAATAGAGTGATTCCAATTTTGTTGGGTTCCTGTGTATGTCTAGTTTTTATTAAAAATATGAAACTTGCCATGTTATGCAGTAGATTTTGCTTGGTATATTTATTTTGTTCTATGTCTTGGAAATTGGTTAATTGCATAACTAATTAATGGATGATGCTAAAAATGTGAAACCAGTGGGGTTAGCTTTGTTTTGACCTGCTCTGTCTAGGAAAAATATTGGTTGGCATGTACCCCTGTTTTACATGATAGTTTGCTAGATAAGTTGTTTAAATGCCTTGAATGTTCTTCTATTTATCATGCTTTCTATACATATGTTATTGAGGTAAAAATTGGTACACAGTGTACTTGTGGTGTAGTTATGCTAAGAAAAATTGTAAATCTGTTGTTTGATACTTTTCAAATGGATTTGTGAATTATCCATCTTTAAGCTTGTGTGGCTTGTTCTTTTGTTACAGAAAGTTATACTTAGTAATTTAATGTGAAATTTGAACTGTGGTCTATGTGAGCTATGAGTAGTCCACTGTAATTTTTGTAGAATTTTTCTGGGTAGTTTTACTATGTGCTCATTGTGCCCTTAAATAATGAAGTAAATTAAAAAGGGTGTTTTAATTGATGTTCTAGAGTGGTTTGTTAGGTTTTCTGTTAATCATTAGTCATGTTTTAACTTTTGGTCAGGTTGGGTGAGCTTGAATTGCAAGTTTGAACATGAGTAAATAATTAATCCTCCAATTTAAGTCTTTTCTGGACAGCTAGTGGTACTTTTGGTTTTGCCTAAGCTAGATGGTATTTTCTGGCTTTGTGGTCAATAGCAAAGTGGTAGATAAATTCATTATCTAGTTGCTATTAAAAATTGGGAGCATTTGGTGTAGTAGTTTAGGAGTTATGGTGTTATCTTGTGAAGTTCCAGAAAAGAGGTCTTTTCTGGAATTTCTGGACAGATCTGGGAAATCTGTTTGTTTGACCATTTTGAATTGTGAATCTGTTTGTGATGTCTAAATAAGAGTTGTAGACAATTTCATGAGCTTTCCAGAATGTCCTCATACATGTCATTTGGATGTATAGAACTCCAGTTACAGTTGCTTCTTTCAGCTGTTGAGTGTAGGTCAGAAGTTCTGAAATGTGCTTTGCTTTACTTACTTGCCCTTGTGTGTGTGATTTACATCTTGTAGATACTTTGCTAATTTATACAAGTGATTAGGTGCAGGTTGTATGTCCTTAACTGATGATGAAAAGTTATACCTTGACTTGCTTGGTGAGTGTTCAATCTTGTTTAGAGAGGAGATATGCACCTACTCTGTAACTTAAAGTGATTTGAATAGAGTCATCACCTCAGCTGGAGGGTTTAGTGTTGTTGCTATTATTCACTCTCTTACGTGATCATCTTGTGCATTCATTATTCTCATTTATGCATTGCATTCAATAGGTTCGCCGAAGGGGGTAACGCTCTTGGAGTTCGGGGACCTGCAGCAGGAGGAGGACCAGCAGTCCCAGGAGGAGCAGCAGGGGCAGCACACCGGAGAGGTGCCCGAAGGAGAGTTGCTTGAGTGCCCAAGTCACGAGCCTGCAACCTTTGTGAAAGGCAAGCCCCGGAGCATATTCAGTTTCCCATGTTTTATAAAATGCACTTGAGTACTTTATGTTGTTTATTGCATTAGGTTAGGAGTTGATTGAAGATGTTGTTGCATTTATCCTATCCTTGTCCAGTATATATATTATATCCTGAATCTTATATTTTAGGTTAGGAGCGATACAAATGCTTAGCCATGCTTAGACCGGTAGAAGTCGGGTGATATCCTGTCATCCGCGAGTTATAGGTGGTTACTCTTTGGTCACTGTCGGCTTTATGTGTTATCATGGGAATGAACCATGTGTTAATTAAAAAGAAGACCGGGCAGGGGCAGTGGACCCTGTCCGAGTCGATTAAGGACTGGAGTCGTTGTTTCACTCTTGGTCATGTTGAACGCAGCCTAACACATAGTTGGCCCGGCCCTGTGTGCCAAGTGGCCGCGAAGCTCGGTAGCTCAACTCAAGACGGGAAAGCGGGGGGCGGTTGGGCAATTCGCGGGAAGCGGCATACTAGACCAAGGGCAAACATGTCTAACTGATCCTGGCGTCGTCCTTGGGTTAGCATGGTTTGAACATCCGGCTATCCGACTTTTCCGTTTTTGCCGACGTATAAATCGGGCCCGCGCCCGAGTTGTACCAAGAGTAACCTAAGGCGACTCGATCCGATCCGCTGGGTGTGTGTTGGGAATACCCCCTGAGCTCAGTTGAAATCGATTCGAATCGCCGTCTCTCCCGGATAGTGAGAACTTGACCTTGCCTGGCATCGTAGATCTCACTAAAATAATTATGGTTCAAGTTGGATATTGATATTGATGAAAGTTGTACTATAGTGGATATGGTTATTAATGCTTGTTTTAAATTAGTGATTGCTTAGTACAGGGCACACATAGATGGAAGGTAAAAATAATTTAAGCTGCTGCTAGTATGTTTAACTGGTGCATCTAATGTCACTTGTGCTTTTTATGCGAAAAGTTGTCAAGCCAGCTCCACTTATATTTCAGCCTTGCATAATCCTTGGTGTCTTTTATTTCTGGTTTATGACGGGTAAGTCTAGCTAAGTACATTCTCGTACTTAGGGTTTATTCCCTCTTGTTGCAGATGATATTCTTTATACAGGCTTCTGCAAGGTATGTCTTCACCCCGCTGGGGATGAGGACTAGATCATGGGCAAAGATCGTTCCTTTATCTTATCATATGCTTTTGTGGGATGACTATGGATCTGGCATGTATCTGAACTAAGTGTGGTTTATTCAAATGGTTTCAAAACTATGTTGCTTTTATTACGCAAACCGGTATTGTAATAATTAAGTACTTCCATGTGATGTCTACTTGCGAAACTTTTGTGAACTCGATGTAACGAATGGTGAATTATGTTAAGTTGTGTTCGATCTTGGTTTGTATGTTGTTGGTTTGAAATCCTTCGAGATTTCCGGACTACTGGGATTATATGGGCTCAAGTGTGAAATTAGTCACTTCGGTGAATGTTTTATACTTGCGCTCTTATAATTTGGTCGGTTCATTACATACCGGCATCGAGCAAGATTTGATATAATTCACCATTTGTCTATTTGAAAACAAAATAACTTGTTTGCAAAAAGGAAAATTTTGGGGTAAAACTCTAGGTTTATACATAGGAGCTAAATCTAAAATTTAATTTGTTATCATGCAGTGGTCATCCCTTATGCCCTATTAAGGATTATTAGGTGGCTTATGTAAGTACTAACTTGGGGGTTTTTATTCTTGCACCGACGACTATGCCAAGGTGAGAAGTGTGATGACCGCAATACGCTGCCCTGTGGTCTAATGGTGGAGGCAGCCTTCATATATGAAATAGCCATATATGTTGTAGATTAAATTTTTGCAGCTACGCCCAAGGTAAGGGGAGTTGTGAGAGCATGACTGTCCAACCGGCGGTCTAGGGAAGTGCTAGATTGTCATATTGGATTAATTGTATGTCAAAACCATGCAATTATGAAGGTATTTAATTGTGGGTAAACTGTCGGGTAGTTGTGATACCGAAGCAAATGTGTTGGGACACATTTGTGGAAAGTATTTACCTTTTACTGCTTTCCATGGATTTTGTTGTTTGTGAAATTTTTATATTGGGAACTGTTGGGCTGCAATAAATTCTTCTGCATGTACACTAACAGCGCAAACGTGTAGACCGGCTAGTTACGTATATTGAGAGAACATATGTATGCCACCGTCTAGAACGCTAGAAAAATAAATTTATTCTAGGTTGTGAGGACGTTGGAACGTTTCATGCATCATGATTAAATACATTGCTCACTCATTAAATTTTTCCCTCCCTTAAAGTAATCGTTCTGTTATATAAGGTTTCTTACCCTTGTAATTAAATATTGTTCCACAGATGGCCTCCTCTTCGGCAGCTCCTCGCCCGAGTGGTCACTTTTTGGAGCACTTTGGCACTCCCACCCTGCTGTGGAGGGTGTTGCACCTAGCAGGGTATCCAAAGCCACCTCGCTACTTCTGGTCAGAGATAGAGGGGCAAGGCTATTCCGTGTCACTACACATCAAGGAGAAGCCAACTTTTCCTCAGATTCAGCCTATCAGTATCTCTATGAGTGGTGAAACACTGTGGGAGGCAGTCCAAACAGTAGCTTTCCACATGCTCAAGCAGATCCGGCCGGATCATCCTGACTGGAGCGCAGTGGGACCTATTGGGAACTTTCCGGAGGGGTGCCCAACTTCCTGGACTGACTGGAAGCAGGATCCTACTCAGGCTCTGGTTCGCAACCGGGATGAGGGTGCCGGTAGCACTTGCGAGGCAATGAGTGCTATGTTTGCCGTCATGAAGCTCTCAGCGGATCAGCGGCATGGCCTGCAGAGTCATGTGAATGTAGCATATGAGGAGATTATCAGGCTTCGCGCGGTAGGAAGGGAAAGGAGCACACAAGTGACCATTGCTTTTCGTGCTAGATCGGAGGGCATGTGCCGAGGCTCGTCAAAGTTCCAGATCCACAGGCACCAGGTGGTGCGGGAGCGTGACGCAGCTATCCGTGAGCGTGACGCAAGCTATTCGTGAGCGGGACGCAGCTATCCGTGAGCGTGATGCAGCCGCCAGAGCGAGATGCAGACTTGGAGCGTATCATGGGAGCTGTCAACCACCGTGAGCGCCGCTTTTCGAATGAGATTGCGGACCTCCGTCGCCGTAATGATGTTTGGAGGGGTACAACAATGCTCTTCATGAGGAGATCCACATGAGGCAGAATGCGATGCATCCTCTTCTTCCTCCTGAGCCACAGCAGGATCCAGGTGTCATCGCTGAGGATGATGAGATGGCAGCTGAAGAGCCTCAGGAGCAGGTCCAGCCAGATGCAGCGGCAGAGGAAGCAGGCGAAGACTCGGGTCTCGATTCCGAGAATGATGCTTAGGCTAGCTCGTAGTCCTAACTAGCCCCTTAGGGATGCTTTTGTTGGATGAATGTAATTCACATGATATATCCTTTCTGGACATCCGTGATGTAATAGTAACTAGGCCGTGACTTTATTCGGACCTTACTTTTGTGACGTTGATGACTTGTTGGGACAAGTGTTTCGCTCCCGTTGTGAGCTTAATATATCTACCGTACTTGTGTTAAATTGATGCATGACTCGCTACCATTGTGCTATTATGTTGTTGATGTTATGGAATGGAAATGAGTTATTGTGCCCTGTTTTGTTGTATGAATGTATTTCTCTCCAATGAATACAATTTGGCATAATTTAATCATTGTCTATATTTTATCCAAACATCAACACTGATGCTCATTTGGATATGTGATGCAGATGTCGCGCTATAACACCCGATGCGGGTAGCGCTAGAGGGGGGGTCTTTGGTGCCGATCCACCACCACCGCCACCACCTCCTACTCCAGTGAGCTAATGGCTATGTTGGTGAAGGGCGACGGGCCTTGGCTCATGCCGTTTCGAGAATTGGCCAACCGTGATGGACGTCGTGGGCGTCGGGATCACGATCGAGCAAGCGTCAAGTGATTTCAAGGATTTCTTGGGCACTAACCCACCTATTTTCAAGGAAGCTTTGAGCCCCCCGGAAGCTAATGAGTGGTGAATACCATGGAGCAGAAGTTCCGTATGCTGAACGTGCCTGAGAACATGAAAGCTGAGTATGCTTCTCACTAGCTGCAGGGACCTGTAGGGATTTGGTGGACTCATCATCGTACCACCTACCCTGCTAATGTTCCTATCACTTGGGAGCGTTTCCAGGCTGACTTTCGTGGGTGCTATATTCCACCTGGTCTTATGGCAATCAAGCATACTGAGTTCATGAAGTTAACTCAAGGCAACAAGAGTGTGACTGGGTATTTGCAAGATTTCAATAATTTATCCCGGTATGCACCTGAATTTGTTGATACTGAGGCCAAGAAGATTGCTAGCTTCAAGCGGGGTCTTGGTCCTAAGCTGATGAAGACAATGAGTACCAGCAAGTGCACCACTTTTAATGAATTTATCGGTGATACTCGACTCGGGGGAGAATAGCATCATCTTTGTGTATACCGCTTCTAAGAGCCATAAGAGAGCTTTTGATGCTGGGTCATCCCAATCCAAGGCTCCCGTGGTTTCTAGGGCTCCTTATCGCCCTCCCAATGCACCTCCTCGCTATCGTCCACCACCGAAGAAGAATCAGAACAAGACTGGTTATCGCAAGGCTTTCACCGTTGCTCTGCCTAAGGGCTCTTCCGTCGGATCTCACTCTAATGTTCCACCAAGCAATATGCCATCTTTGGAATTGTGGCAAGCCGGGGCATTGGTCCAAGAACTGTCCTTATCCCAAGGGTCAAGGGAAATCGAACGCCCCTCGTCAAGGTCATGTGCACTATCTTGTTGTTGAGGAGATTTCGGTGGTGAGGCAAATCCGCGGTGGTAAGTTCTTAGTTAATCATCGCCCCGCTATTGTGCTCTTTGATTCTGGTGCTTCTCATTCATTTATGAGTCCTCTCTTTGCATCTGAGCACAATATGAAGATCATAAATCTGGAAGAGGGTAAATTCAATATTAGTGCAGCGGGTAACCCCGTGGCTACTAAACCGAGATAGTGAAGGGTGTGCGTCTTGATATTGGTGGGTGAGTGTATAGTGAAACTTTTATCATCCTACCAAATCTAAAGATAGATGTGATACTTGGTATGCGGTGGATGAGTAATCATGGTGTCCTTATCGACACATCCACTAGGGTTGTCATGTTGAGGGATCCTGACACTAAGGAAGCGTTTCTAGTGCCACTCCCTGAGTTTGCTGATCCAAGTTCCACAGCAAATTCTGTTCTCAGTGACAGTATCGCAGCCATACCTGTGGTATGTGAGTTTTCGGATGTCTTCCCGGAAGAGTTGCCTGGGCTACCACCTGTGCGTGATGTTGAGTTTAAGATAGATTTAATCCCAGGTGCCGCACCCATATCTAGAAGGCCTTACTGTATGCCTCCTAACGAGTTGGCTATAAGGAAGGAAGAACTTAAGAAGTTGATGACACAAGGCTTGATCCGTCCTAGTTCTTCTCCATGGGGCTGTCCGGCTATCTTTGTTAAGAAGAAAGATCAATCTTTGCGTATGTGCGTAGATTATCGGCATCTAAATGAAGTTACTATAAAAAATAAATATCCTTTGCCTCGGATTGATATCTTGTTTGACCAACTCTCTCGAGCCAAAGTGTTTTCCAAGATTGATTTACGTTCGGGGTATCATCGATTCGAATCCGTCCCCGAAGATATTGAGAAAACGGCTTTTGCAACCGTGTATGGGTTATATGAGTATCTTGTCATGTCTTTTGGTCCGACGAATGCCCCTGCCCATTTCATGTACCTGATGAATTCGGTATTCATGCCGGAATTGGATAAGTTTGTTGTGGTGTTCATTGATGATATCCTGGTTTATTCTGAAAATAAAGAAGATCATGCTAAGCATTTAAGGGTGGTGTTGTCCAGATTGCGAGAACATCAACTTTATGCTAAATTCAGCAAGTGTGAGTTCTGGTTGAAGGAAGTTCCTTTCCTTGGTCATATTCTCTCGGAGAACGAGGTTTCAGTTGATCCTTCAAAAGTACAACAAGTTTTTAGATTGGGAGGCTCCAACCACAGTCTCTGAAGTTCGTAGTTTCCTTGGTCTTGCTAGGTATTATCGCAGGTTTATTCCTGACTTCTCTAAAATAGCAAAGCCTATGACCAAGCTACTTCAGAAAGGTGAAGAGTTTGTATGGACACCGGAATGTGAGTCCTCATTTCGCACCTTGCGAACTCTGTTGACTTCTGCTCCTGTCCTAGCTCAACCGGATATTGAGAAGCCCTTTGATGTTTATTGCGATGCATCGGGCACTGGTCTGGGTTGTGTGCTTATGCAGGAAGGGCGAGTTATTGCTTATGCTTCTCGTCAGCTGTGAAAACATGAAGTCAACTATCCCACACATGATCTAGAGTTGGCGGCAGTAGTTCATGCCTTGAAGATATGGAGGCATTACTTGCTGGGTAATGTGTGTCACATTTATACTGATCACAAAAGCCTGAAGTATATCTTCACTCAACCTGAGTTGAATATGCGGCAACAAAGGTGTAGCTTGAGTTGATCAAGGACTACAATTTGCAAGTGCACTACCATCCTGGAAAGGCAAATGTAGTTGCTGATGCCTTGAGTAGAAAGTCTCATTCTAGTTCTGCTATCCAAGGGGACTATCACTTAGCACATCTTATGCATCCAGTTGTACTCCACAATATCACTTTGAGCTCCACTCTTACAGATAAGATTATTGAGGCTCAAAAGACTGATGTGGGTATCTTTCATATCAAGAAGATGAATGTGAAACCAGCCACGCGCTTTCGCGTGGATGAAAGAGGTGTCTTATGGTTTGATGATCGTTTGGTGGTACCCAAAGATAGGGAGCTTAGGCAGCAAATCTTGACTGAGGCTCATTCTTCCAATTTTTCCATCCATCCAGGCAGTAGCAAGATGTATGAAGACTTGAGACCTAGGTTTTCGTGGACCAAAATGAAGCTAGAAATTGCTGACTTTGTTGCTCGTTGTGACACATGTTGTCGGGTCAAGGCAGTTCATCTTAAGCCTGCCGGTCCACTTCAACCACTCTCGGTTCCTAACTGGAAGTGGGAAGAAATCAACATGGACTTTATCATCGGTTTGCCCATGACGCAAAAGGGTCACGATTCTATTTGGGTGATCGTGGATCGTTTGACCAAGACTGCCCATTTTATACCTGTGAGTGTTACTATCCGACCCCATCAATGTGTAGAGTTGTATATGACCCAGATTTATCGGCTCCATGGTGTACCTAAAACCATTATATCTGATCGAGGGCCACAATTTGTTGCACGTTTCTGGGAGCATATGCACAAAGCGTTGGGCACCAACTTGCTTCGCAGTTTAGCTTATCACCCCCAAACCTCTGGTCAGACAGAAAGAGTCAACCAAATTCTAGAAGACCTGCTACGGTCTTGTGTTCTGTCGGCAGGAGGATCTTGGGAGAGCTGGTTACATTTGGCTGAGTTTTCGTATAACAATAGTTACCAAGAAAGTATCCAGATGGCTCCTTTTGAAGCTTTGTATGGGAGAAGATGCCGAACACCTTCATATTGGGTCGAGCCTAGAGAACGATGGTATTATGGCATTGAGCTTATCCGAGATGCTGAAGAGAAGGTTAGCGTGATCCAGCAACACATCAAGGCTGCTCAGTCTCGACAAAAGAGTTACGCAGATAAGCGAAGGCGCCCTATTGAGTTCAAAGTTGGTGACTATGTGTATCCCAAGGTATCCCCCATGAAAGGTGTGCAGCGTTTTGGAGTAAAAAGGAAATTGGCCCCGAGGTATGTGGGTCCCTACCAAATCCTGGAGAAAAGGGGAAGAGTAGCCTATAAAATCCAGTTACCACCGGAGATGAGTGCTATCTTTGATGTTTTCCATGTTTCCCAACTCAAGAAATGCCTTCGAGTACCCGAAGAAAGAATGAAAACCCAAGATGTAGAGTTGAAATCAGATCTAACATATGAAGCACGGCCGGTGAAGGTTCTTGATACCAAAGAGAGAATTACACGTAATCGAGTGATCCGGTTTCATAAGGTCACTTGGAACAATGAGAGTGATTGGGATGCTACTTGGGAAAGAGAAGATTATCTAAGAGAGGTGTATCTTGCATTTGCCGAACAATGGTACGTTCACCTAATCTCGGGACGAGATTCCTTTAAGGGGGAGGGCTGTAACACCTCAGGTGTTGGCTCACTAAATCACCTGCATAAACTGGTCATAAGCATCATCATCATTTCATATATGCATGTGTGTGACAAGTTCTTATACATTTTCTATGTGTATGCTCATGAAAAGCTGATTCTATGCTTGTCTTGCTTGCTTGATTCAATGCCATGTTGTGTAATGTTGTTAGAAGTGCCCTACAGTAGCCCAACCATGCTTAAGACACTAAATGGAACAATGTTCATGTTGGACATTTTGGCTAATTATGCTCCTAATCACTAGTTTGACTTGGCATGCTTCCTAGAGCTCTTCTCTTTGACTATTTCAAATATGCAAGCTAGAGGCTTTGCATGGCTGTGAGTCCTAAATAAAAGTTGTAGATAATTTTATGTAGAACAAACTTTGTTTAAGGCTCATGTCATGAAAATGTGTGCAATATGCTCAAAAATGCACATCTCTGCTGAAACCAGTGCTGAATTGAGCCTTTGAAAAATGGCTAAGTCATGGAATGCATTCAGTGTGATTTTACCTCTGTTCAACAGCTTGTATCTTCCAAACCAGGCCAAACTAGAGGAAGTGTGTGTAAGCAAAGTTGTAGATGGGATATAGGGCTACAATGTTTAGTATACACTTTTTACTAATCACGCACGGATTAGGAGTTAATGACCATCAAAGATCGGCCATCGGTCGGCCTCGTGCTCGACCGAATCGGCAGCCCGGCCGTTCAAACGGACGGCCGCGGGCCGACCGGGCGTCAAAGGCCGCACGCCACTTGGCGTCCAGACGCCGGGCGCCGGGCCCATCGGGCCAGGCCGGCGACGCCTACACTCGCCACGTCCACGCCCCGGCCTCCTCTCTCGCTCCAAATCCATCTCCTCGCCTCTCTCTGGTCGCGCGGGCGAGAAGAAGGCGACGCCCGACGACGCCGTGAGCTTCACCGCCGCTCCACGCCGTAGCCAGCGCACCACCGCCGCCAAACTTCAACCACAGCGCTGCCATGATGTCCTCCATCACCTGAGCCAGCTAGCGCCACCAGCCGACCGCAGGTGAGCCCGCATTGCGAGCTCCGCCGCCGCTCGACATGGCCGGAGCGCCGCCGAGCTTCAAGCTCGCCCTGGCCGGCGATGCTCCGTCTCTTTCTCTCCCTCTCGTGCCTTTGTCTTGAGGTCGTTGTAAGTTGTAGGCTATGTAGCTCCCGGTCGGTTAGGCGAATTAGGGTTCCGACGAGCCGAACAGGGCATGCCGCCGCCGGCCTCGCTGGAACGCCGCCGCGACGCGAACCAAGCCCTCCGCCGTAGCAACCCTAGCCCCTAACCCCTCTGCTCGGTTCGCCTAGGTGCCGTAGAGCTTGCGCGCAACCCGATTGAGCTTGATAGAGCTCGGGCCGGCGTCAGCGCCGTTGAGCAGCGCCGCCGTGCCGCCATCGTCGCCGTCGAGCTTGCTCCGGCCGATGCGAGCACCTGCAATGTACCTCAATCGACGCGCTAGGTCATGGGGAGCACGACGGTGGTGATGTGGTCGCCGGAGACCTCACCGCCGGCGTGCTTTCGCCGGTCAAAATCGCCGCCGCCGCCTCCCTGTCTCGGTCTCACTGACTGGTGGGTCCGTTGACCCGCGGGCCCCGCCTGCCAGTCGGATTAGGTTTAGGTTTTGTTTTTTTTTTCCTAGAAAATGATGAGATCTTCATAAATTCATAAGTGGAGCTAGGAATGTCCAAATGATGTGATTCAAATTTTGTTGTGCTCTCTGAGATGTCTAGTTTTTAATAAAAATATGAAACATGGCATGTTCTACAGTAGATTTTGCTTGGTATATTTATTTTTTCTATGTCTTGGAAATTTGTTAATTGCATAACTAATTAATGGATGATGCTAAAAATGTGAAACCAGTGGGGTTGGCTTTATTTTGACATGCTCTGTCTAGGAAAAATAATGGCTAGCATGTAAATATGTTTTGGATGATAGTTTGCTAAATAAGTTGTTTAAATGCCTTGAATGTTCTTCTATTTATCATGCTTTCTATACATATGCTATTGAGGTAAAAATTGGTACACAGTATACTTGTGGTGTAATTATGATAAGAAAATTATGAAATCTGTTGTTTGATACTTTTCAAATAGATTTGTGATTTATCCTCTTTTAAGTTTGTGTAGCTTGTTCTTTTGCTACAGGATGTTGTACTTAGAATTTTAATGTGAAATTTGAACTGCAGTCTATATGAACCATGAGTAGTCCACTGTAATTTTTATAGATTTTTCTAGGTAGTTTTACTATGTGCTCTTTTGTGCCCTTAAATAACGAAATAAATGGAAAAGGATGTTTTAATTGATGTTCTAGAGTGGTTTGTTAGTTTTTCTGTTAATCATTAGTCATGTTTTAACTGTTGGTCAGGTTGGGTGAGCTTGAATTGCAAGTTTGAACATGAGTAAATAATTAATCCTCCAATTTAAGCCTTTCTGGACAGCTAGTGGTACTTTTGGTTTTGCATGAGCTAGATGGTGTTTTCTGGCTTTGTGGTCAATAGCAAAGTGGTAGATAATTTCATTATCTAGTTGCTGTTAAAATTTGAGAACATTTGGTGGAGTAGTTTAGGAGTTATGGTGTTATCTTGTGAGATTCCAGAAAAGAGGTCTTCTCTGGAATTTCTGGACAGATCTGGGAAATCTGTCTGTTTGACCTTTTTAAATTGTGAATCTGTTTGTGATGTCTAAATAAGAGTTGTAGACAATTTCATGAGCTTTCCAGAATGTCCTCATACATATCATTTGGATTTATAGAACTCCAGTTATAGCTGCTTCTTTCAGCTGTGGAGTGTAGGTCAGAGGTTCTGAAATGTGTTTGGTTTTACTTACTTGCCCTTGTGTGTGTGATTTACATCTTGTAGATACTTTGCTAATTTATACAAGTGATTAGGTGCAGGTTGTATGTCCTTAACTGATGATGAAAAGTTATACCTTGACTTGTTTGGTGAGTGTTCAATCCTGTTTAGAGAGGAGATATGCACCTACTCTGTAACTTAAAGTGATTTGAATAGAGTCATCACCCTAGCTGGAGGGTTTAGTGTTGTTGCTGATATTCACTCTCTTACATGATCATCTTATGCATTCATTATTCTCATTTATGCATTGCATTCAATAGGTTCGCCGAAGGGGGTAACGCTCTTGGAGTTCGGGGACCTGCAGCAGGAAGAGGACCAGCAGTCCCAGGAGGAGCAGCAGGGGCAGCACACCGGAGATGTGTCCGAAGGAGAGTTGCTTGAGTGCCCAAGTCACGAGCCCGCGACCTTTGTGAAAGGCAAGCCCCGGAGCATATTAAGTTTCCTACGTTTTATAAAATGCACTTGAGTACTTTATGTTGTTTATTGCATTAAGTTTAGGAGTTGATTGAAGATGTTGTTGCATTTATCCTATCCTTGTCCAATATATATATTATATCCTGAATCCTATGTTTTAGGTTAGAAGTGATGCAAATGCTTAGCCCTGCTTAGACCGGTAGAAGTCGGGTGATATCCTGTCATCCGCGAGTTATAGGTGGTTACTCTTTGGTCACTGACGGCTTTATGTGTTATCATGGAGATGAACCATGTGTTAATTAAAAAGAAGACCGGGCAGGGACAGTGGACCCCTCGTCCGAAGTCGATTAAGGGGCGGGCGTCGTTGTTTCACTCTTGGTCATGTTGAACGCAGCCTAACACATAGTTGGCCCGGCCCCCGTGTGCCAAGTGGCCGCTGGCTCGGTAGCTCAACTCAAGTCGGGATAACCCGGGAGACGGTTGGGCAATTCGCGGGATAGCGGCATACTAGACCAAGGGCAAACATGTCTAACTGATCCTGGCGTCGTCCTTGGGTTAGCATGGTTTGAACATCCTGGCTATCCGACTTTCCGGTTTTGCCGACGTATAAATCGGGCCCGAACCTGAGTTGTACGAAGAGTAACCTAAGGCGACTCTGATCCAGTCTGCCTGGGTGTGTGTTGGGAATACCCCCTGAGCTCAGTTGAAATCGATTCGAATCGCCGTCTCTCCCGGATAGTGAGAACTTGACCTTGCCTGGCAATCGTAGCTCTCACTAAAATAATTATGGTTCAAGTTTGATGTTGCTATGATTGAAAGCTGTATTAAAATGGATATGGTTATTAATACTTGTTATAAATAAGTGATTGTTAGTACAGGGCACACTTAGATGGAAGATAAAAATAATTTAAGCTGCTGCTAGTATGTTTAACTAGTGCATCAAATGTCACTTATGCTCTTTATGCAAAAAGTTGTCAAGCTAGCTCCACTTATATTTCAGCCTTGCATAATCCTTGGTGTCAATTATTTCTGGTTTATGACGGGTAAGTCTAGCTGAGTACATCCTCGTACTCAGGGTTTATTCCCTCTTGTTGCAGATGATATTCTTTTTATAGGCTTCTGCAAGGTATGTCTTCACCCCGCTGGGGATGAGGACTAGATCATGGGCAAAGATCATTTCCTTTATCTTATCATATGCTTTTGTGGGATGACTATGGATCTGGCATGTATCTGAACTAAGTGTGTGTACTCGAATGGTTTCAAAACTATGTTTCTTTTATTACTGCAAACTGGTATTGTAATAACTAAGTATTCCTTTGTGATGCTACTTGCGAACCATTTATGAACTCTGATATAACGGATGGTGAATTATGTTAAGTTGTGTTCGATCTTGGCTTGTATATTTTGTTGGTTTGAAATCCTTCGACATTTCCGGACTACCGGGATTATATGGGCTCAAGTGTGGAATTAGTCACTTCGGTGATTGTTTTATACTTGTGCTCTTATAATTTGGTCGGCTCTGTTACAGCAGGGCTCCTTGAAGCACAACGACGATCGTCATGATCCTTATTCATTGTTTGATGATGTTGTTGGCCACGGGGTAGAGCCAATCGATCTGGATGCCGATGATGCAGGGCCGACAACGACGGCTACAGGGACAGGGGTGGACTTCAACACCCACACCAATAGCACATGTGCTAATGGCACTCCTTCCACCGTTGTTTCTGGTAAGCGCAAATCTAAGTGCGGGCTAGTTTTGATAAGATCTTTGAGGTGATTAATGGTAACAAGGTTCAAACACAAGCTATATGTAAATTGTGTAGAACCACATTGTGTAACATCCCGTATCTGTAAATCTATAAATTGTGTAGAAACACATTGTGTAACGTCCCGCCTCTTTGAGGTCGGGTCCGCTTACATCTGTCAGCTTTAATAGGATCAATACTATCCTCACAGACCAACACCAGTCTTTTCTGCGCATTTTATCTTCACCCATGCGCACCGAGAAAAGAACTTTCCGGTCGGTCACCCATCTTTGATTTCTTCAGGCCAAGCACGCTTAACTTTAGAGTTTTTTAGAGATATGTTCCAGGAAAAAAGTTGTAACTTGTTGGTATGAGTATCATATTAATCCTATTAAGCCCTGCGCCGAGGTGTTACACATTGAGTGCTAGATTAGCTGTTGTTACTAGTCATATACTTAGGGTGTTGGTCATATACTTATGGTGAGTTTTACCTAGACAGGTTTTTAATGAGACAAGCATTGCACAGAACAACTATTTTTGACATCTAAATTTGTTCTCTTATATCTTTGTGTGATCTGTGTATGTTCTTACTAAGTCATGGTTGTGAAAGTTGATACTTGATAGTAATAGTTCATAGTTGAATGAAAAATATGATTGTGAATGTTGATAGTTCAAAGGTAAACGAAAAATTATGTGGTGGCAAGTTTATAAAAATTTTGCTTTGAGATGAAGTTTTTTAGGTGTTTCTTGTGAACTAGGCTATGGTGAAAGGTCCTAAATGGCTAGAGGGGGGTGAATAGCCTAATTAAAATTCTACAAAAACACTAGAGCAAAATGTTAGTATAACAAATGGCGTAAGTGCGGTTTGCTCTAGCTCTACTTGTTAGGCAAGCCACCTATGGACAATTCTAGTGAGTTTATGATCTCTACTTATCACACAAGGGCTAAGTTGCTAATTTACTCCTAGGTGATCAAGCTAGAGAACTAAACTATACTACTGCTATCACTAGAACAAAAATAAACAGTGTAATACAAGGGATAGGGTGATTGAAACTATAACAGAACCGTCCAATTTATAAAAGCATAAGTGTAAAAACCACTCGCTAAGCAAGCGATTAGCATACTTAAGCCCTTATAAACCCGGTAGTCCAGAAATCTCAAAGGATTTCAAATCAAACGTCATGAACCAAGATCGTACAGAGTTTAGTGTCACCATCCACATGTTACAACAGTTCACAAATAGTTCAATAACATCAGAGTGCGTGTTGACACTGGATTTTGGTAAAGGCCGAGAAGATGCGGGTAGGCCGATGACGCGGGCGCAGGCAAGTATTCGGGGAGCATTCGGCAAGCATCCATTCGGCTAGCTCGGCAGTTCGGTAAGCATCCGTGCGGTCGGCTAACTCTAGGTAATTCAGCAAACATTCATGCAGTCGGCTATCTTTGAAGGCGGTGGCTTCGTTCGGGAAGTAAAAGGTGGCAAGTAAGAAGCCGAATTGAAGGCGAAGAACGTGATGATCAAGGACTCCGAGGAAGACTATAGCAAGAGAATCGCCATACTTTTGAGTTACCTTTAATATATTATGTAAATCGTAACCTCTTAGGATTCATGTTATGTCCGTGGTATAAATATAGACCCTCGACCATTGTAAAGGATATTCACAATCAAATCAACACAACCGGCCCCGTGCCAAGTTTCGAGTCCCTTTTTTGTCGTGTCGTCGAAGTTCTTCGAGAGGAGTCATCGATCCGTCGACCTCCGTAAGTTCCGGCAACCTTGCTATCATGTCTAGTATCATGCGGTGGATTTAGATGTTGATGCAAGTAGTCTTGTTCGTCTCGACCGGATGGGTCGGCGGCGCAGCGCCCGCTTGATGATCGGGAAGTCTTTGCTTATGCTTTGTTTATCTCGACTAGATGGCCGTGCGGCAAGCGCCCGCTTGATAGCTTAGCGAGGCAAGATAGTTATCATAGTCTTTGTTTATGCTTTGTTTATCTCGACTAGATGGCCGCGGCGGCAAAGCGCCCGCTTGATAGCTTAGCGAAGCAAGGATTAGTTATCGGCTCTATTAGATTTGGCAAGATCTAGTAGATCCATTAAGTTACCACGTGTTGCATGTGTTTAATGCTTTTAATTATTTGCAACACTTTTTTGCCCGATCTAGATTGATTAGTTTCGGCTCTACACTTTTATAGATCTATTCGCTCTTTAACGTTCTTATTCTTTTATTATCATGATAAATAGATCATACGCTCAAGTGGCGAATTAGATCAATCTAGATTGTTACATGTTGCGGGTTCTTGCACGTTAGAAACGTTTAGATCTTGATAGGATTGAGTGTCGTGCGGCGGATGCAAGTTCTTGATGGATTTACTCGTGATAGTTTGTTAGCTCCTTCTTCATGGACCCGAAGTAAATTTGAATTGCCGAGCTTGGTTATGCTTCAACTTGTAGTTAATTTTCACTTGTTCAAACATGTCTTCTCATGCATGCGTATTCGGCAATCAAATGTTCCACGTGTTTTGTCTCTATATTAGCCGAATGAATCATATGCATGATTGGCGCATGCCTTCTATAGCCGTATGTCGCCGTAAGTGGCTTCAGGACCGTATATACGGAATGCCCGGGTCTCATCCGCACGTCCGATTTTATATTTAACAATCTTTTTGTCCCTTGTCGGTTTTCAGGTCAAACCGACCGGCACGCTTCCGGATCTCCAAACCGTGCGGCTGTCCGATTGAAGCCACGCTTTTCGGCTTCTTTGTGTGTGAGGCACGGAGAGTCACGTTTCGTGTCAACACACTTTTTGGCACGCCCGGTGGGACCTCGTTGCTCAAGATGTGCGAAATCAGCAACATTCACGTTCGATGTGACTTTGGATGAACCGCCCGAGGATGTAAGAGAGTTGGTGCAACAAGCATGTAATCAATTTCAGCAGAAGTGTTTGATGTCCTTCTCCAAGAACAAGAGCAATAAGATCATCCAAAAGCAATCGTTGCCAAGGGTTCTTCTTCCGCATCGGTCGATTACATCGAAGAAGAGGAGGCTCAAAAGGTGTCGAATTGGTTCACAAAGCTCTAGGAGAAACTATTACAAATCATAACACAGCTTTCTTGAACACCTTTCGTGCAATCATGGTTAGTACTTTTCGCCCATCTACCGATAAGTATTTTGAAGAGAACGCAGGACCAATTCGTGGACCAACACTTTTCTATCCGCCAAAATATCAAGAAAAGCCTACTAGAGATGAAGGAGCGTCTGGTTCAAACAAAGACGGGCCAGTCCCTAACGAGAAACAGCAGCCTCCTACTTATGGTCAGGTAACATTTGGTACAACAGAAGATGTACCACAGTCGGCATTCAAGGTATCTCCAAAGATCGAGCAGCAGGCAGAGAAATATGTATGGAGATGGATACCAAGAATTTACCGATTACACCGCTCTAGATGCTTTGCCGAATCCGGGATACGGGAGCGCATCGTGAATACCTTCCGGAAGACAGCATGTGGAACCCCGAAGTCGGATGTTGATATCATCATGCATAGGATGGCTGATATGATGCAGCATCAGTTCGGCCTAAAACCAAAGAATCAATCCTATTCATACAAGTCTCCTTATCCAGAATGGTACAATAGAGTCGCACTTCCTCCGAGGGTGAAACCTCCGACGGACTTGACTAAGTTTTTGGTCAAGATGATACTAGCACCGTGGAACATATCGGTCGGTACTTGATGCAACTTGGGGAAGCATCCACGGATGAAGCTTGAGGATTCGGTATTTTCCCTTGTCCCTCACGGGGCCAGCTTTCTCATGGTTTACCTCATTGCCCCCCCATTCCATTGGTACGTGGGCGTATTTGGAGCGTAAGTTCCATGCATATTTCTTCACGAGTACTAATGAAAAGAAACTGGTTGATCCGATGAGTTTGAAAGAGAGAGCTACCGAGACACCGCAGGAGTATCTTCGCAGGTTTAGAGAAACCAAGAACCTTTGCTATTCATTGAACCTACCAGATGATCAGTTGCCTGGGATGGCGATAGCAGGCATGCAGCCGAATGTCAGAGAAAAGCTGTTCGGCATGGAATTTGATGATCTTGGTCAACTTTCACAACGACTGGCTGCTATGAGTAATCAAGCTCAGGGGTTCAAGAGAGACAACCGTTTCCAAAAGGGGAACATTGCTAGTGAAATGTATCAAAGTTTCCTGGAAGAAGCAGATGAGTATGATGATGATGATGAGATAGCCGCAAATTGAATTGACTGGGCGAAGGAACCTACTCAAAGTTAGCCAGCGTTGGTTGAGGCAACAAAAGGGAACTTATGACTTTGACGTCTCCAAGTCAGATAAGCTCTTTGAATTGTTAGTGAGGGAAGGACGCATCAAACTACCAGATGGACATCCCATGCTGCGCCCCGAAGGAGTGAAAGACAAGAAATATTGTGGCTATCATAACACTAATTCTCACTCCATCAATGATTGCCGAGTGTTCAGGGTTCGGATTCAGAAGGCTATCCAAGAGGGACATCTGAAGTTTGATGGCAAAATGAAGGTTGATGGTCAGCCTTTCCCTCAGAACATGATCTCTTTCTCCGTAAGTATGGTTTTTCGCAGATGATCCCAAAGGGAAAGGTAAGGTGAAGGTGTTAACCTCGATTGAGCGAAGAAGAATGGTGCTTTGTCGACCCTAATCGCCAGACACGACCGAGGAGTCGCAAGAGAAAGTTCGGTTCAAGAATAGCCAAACCGAAAAAGGTGAAACTTCTAAACCTAGGGTTACATCACGTATTCTGCTGAACAAGTGGCAGAGGCAGCAGGAACGGGAATATTATGAAGAGCAAAGGTTTATAGAAGAACGCCGGAGATATGAACAAGAAGTGTATCGCAGAGAGCAAGAAGAGCATATGAGAGAGATGGAGCAGTCTCATTGGGGGTGTTCATTCTTTAAACATTGTTGGAATGAAGGCTTGAAGTTGCCTCGCTAGAAATAATTGCCCCGAATGCAAAGTGATCGGTAAGATTGGTACAGCAATCTCGAAGTCAACCGGCCCAGTCCATGAAAGACTTGGAATACAATTTCCTGAGGACGATCGGCGCGTAAAATTAGATAGTTTTGAGAATCAGCAAAAAAAGAAGTTTGCAGATCAACGATGGACTCATCACAAGGGATACAATGGAGAAGGAAGTCCTCATGAATACGTCTGGCAGAAAGGACAATGGTGTCCTCCGGGACTGAGGAAGAGCCAGAAAAGAAGAGTTCAGCGTTTGAGAAACAAAGAAATGGAGCAAGCCGATGCAAAGGGAAAACTGGCATGGCGCCCTAAAAAGAAACCTGATGAGCATGGCCCGTCCGTGATGCATGCATGGCCTTCTTTCTCCCATCGGAATTCATAGCTCCCGAGAATCGGGATATCCAAGAAGAAGTATACTCCGATTTTGACGAAAGTGAGTTTCGTGGATTTGATGGCTCGCCTTTGTATTGACACAACAGCAACTTTCGACAAGCCAGCCAAACATCGCCATTTGAAACCACTTTATTTGAAAGGATATGTCAACGGCAAACCTCTCGACCAAGATGTTTGTTGATGGAGGAGCTGCTATCAACATCATGCCATACACCACCTTCAGGAAGCTTGGGATGACAAGTGAAGATTTGTTGAAGACCGACATGATTCTCAGGGATTTTGCCGGCAATCCTTCTGACACTCGAGGAGCTGTACATGTTGAGTTGATGATTGGATCAAAGACTTTGATCACTACCTTCTTTGTCATTGACGGCAAGGGGGGGGCATCTACTTACGGGAAGGGACTGGATTCATGCCAATTGTTGCATTCCTTCAACCATGCACCGATTCTTATTCAAGTGGGTTGGAGATGACATTGAAGTTGTGCACGCCGATGATTCCGTAAGTGTTGCCGCTTCGGAGCCTCGCCATCGGGAATATGATGGCATTGATTGTTTCTCCCAAGCAAAGTATGGAGAGAAGGTCCCGTGAATGCCTTCAACAGAGATCAACGGCCGATCCAAGCAAATGGCTCTCATAGTAATTTTTAATGGGTAATCCAATCGATGGCAACAGAGGAAAGTCGGGCAAGGTTTTATGTCGGCCGACAAGTTAGAAGAGATAAATGTTGGTGATGAAGCTAAGCCAAGGCCGATGTATATTAGTGCAAGTTTGAATCCAGTATAGAGCACGCTTGATAGAACTTTTAAAGGAGTTTAAAGATTGCTTTGCTTGGGATTATACGTAAATGCCCGGATTGGATCGTTCTATTGTTGAACATCGATTACCTATTAAATCTGGATATCGTCCTTACAAACAACCTCCACGGAAAATTTATAAAGAGGAGGTATTGGCCGATGTGAAGAAGGAGATTGAAAGATTGTTAGAAGCAAACTTCATTCGCCCATGCAGGTATGCAGAGTGGATTTCAAATATAGTTCCTGTATACAAGAAGAATGGAAAGATGAGGGTATGCATAGATTTCAGAAACCTTAATAAAGCTACTCCGATGGATGGATACCCAATGCCGTTGCCGACTTTTGGTAGATGCGCATTTGGGTATGAAATTATTAGTTTTATGGACGGAAATGCTGGTTATAACCAGATTTTCATGGCAATAGAAGATATTTCAAAGACAGCCTTCGATGCCCCCGGTCATATTGGTTTGTTTGAATGGATCGTCATGACATTCGGGTTAAAGAATGCCGGTGCAACTTATCAAAGAGCTATGAATTACATCTTTCATGAGTTGATCGGCAAAGTTGTGGAGATTTATATTGATGACGTGGTGGTCAAGTCTAGAAACCATGAAGAGCATTTAGCCGATTTGAAGAAGACTCGAATGCACTAGAAAACATGGTTTGAAAATGAATCCAAATAAATGTGCTTTCGGAGTATCTATTTGGTGAGTTTTCGGGATTTCTTGTCCATAAAGGAGGGATTGAAGTTGGAAAAAGAGCATGGAAGCAATAGACAAGGTTGTCCCTCCAACTAATCTCACGGAGTTACTGATAAAAACGCTTGGCAAAATTAATTTTGTAAGAAGGTTTATATCCAATCTATCGAAAAGATCAAGAGTTTGTATGGGGTGACGTACAACAAGAGGCTTTTGATGAAATCAAAGAATATATGAAGGCACCACCAGTCTTTGGTACCTCCACAACTTGACAAGCCTTTCAAATTGTATGCGTGGCGGCCGATAGTCTAACAATAGGGTCGGCCCTCATGCAAGAGTTTGAAGGAAAGGAGAGAGTAATAGCTTACCTTAGCCGAAGACTATTGGATCCGTAAACAAGATATTCGCCACGGAGAAACCGTGTTTTGTGTGTGTATTACTCATGTACCAAATTTCTCAAGCACTACCGTTAAATGCCGAATGTGTGGTAGTTTCTAGTTTTGATGTAATAAAGCATATGCTATCAATGCCAATTTTAAATGGAAGGATTGGCAAGTGGATTTTTTGCTTTATCGTAGTTTGATTTAAGATATGAATCGGCAAAAGCAAAGAAAGGGTCAAATTATTGCCGATTTTATTACACAACATCGTGATCTTTCTCGTTGAGATGATCGCATTGTGCCCCCGGGCTTTATTCTTCGATGGTTCATCCTGTTGCAAAGGTGGTGGTGCTGGTATTCTCTTAATTTCTCCAGGGGAGCAACTTTTGAATATGCTATTCCCATTGAATTTTATGTTACTAACAATCAAGCGGAGTATGAAGCATTGCTTAGAGGGCTTCGGCTTCTTATAGAAGTGAAAGCCGTCGCCGTTGAGATCTTTGGGGATTCTCGAGCTAGTAATTAATCAATTAACTGGCCAATATGAATGCAAGAGTGATGTGTTGAGAGAATATTATGAAGAATGCCGAGAACTTTTGAAAAGCTTTCGGGTAGTAACCTTGCATCATATCCCTAGGGGGCACAATGAAGAAGCAAATAGGTTGGCTCAAGCCGCTCGGATATCGTGAAGATCAAGAGGTCCTCACTATAGATGAAGATGTTTCGAATGCCGAGCAAGTGGTTGACGATTGGAGATGCGAAATCATCGAGTATCTAAGAAATCCATCACAGAGTTTCCCGAAAAGGGTATAAAGCCCTCAAATTGTACTTCTTGATGATCACTTATACTACAAGTCCATAGATGGAGTATTGCTTAAATGTGTGAGTCAAGAAGAGGCCGAAAAAGGTGATGTATGAGGTGCATGAAGGATTATGCGGTGCACATCGGTCGCCTTACCGAATGAAGTGGATAATTCGGAGAACCGGGTTATTTTTGGCCAACCATCTTTGGAGGATTGCTTTGAATATTATAAGGGATGTCACAATTGTCAAAAGTTCGGCAACATTCAAAAGGCTCCAAAGATTCGCTATGAACCCAATAGTCAAACCTTGGCCATTTAGAGGATGGGGCATAGATTCAATTGGTCAAATTCATCCTCCTTCTAGCAAAGGACATAAGTTTGTGCTCTTGGCCACGGATTATTTTACCAAGTGGGTTGAAGCTATTCCGTTGAAGAAAGTCACATCGAAAAAATATGATCGGTTTCGTTAAAGAGCATATAATTTATAGGTTTGGAATTCCTCAAACTATAACGACCGATCAAGGGACTCGCTTTTTTACTTCTTGGAGTTTTTTCGACTTTTTTCAAGACATGGGAATTAAGTTGTATAATTCTTCTCCTTATTATGCACAAGCCAATGGTCAAGCGAGAAGCATCAAATAAGATTATGATTAAGATCATTCAAAAGAAGATTGTTGAGAAGCCAAAAAGATGGCATTTGGTTCTTAATGAAGCGCCAGGGCTTACCGAATGGTTTGTCATGGGTCAACTCAAACATCTCCTTATGAGTTGGTTTATGGGCATTATCTTTGTCTTACCATGGGAGTTGCAATCGGGTTCAAGACGAGTTATGTTGCAAAAGGACTTGGAAAAGAAAGATTATACAAATCGATGATAGATGAATTAGAGGATTTACATTTGATTCGTCTCAAGGCATTGGAAAATATTGAGAAGAATAAGATACGTGTTGCCAAGTATTATAATAAGAAAGTTAGAATGAAACAATTCGCAGAAGGTGATCTGGGTTTGGAAAACTATATTGCCGATTGGATCAAAAGATAGAGCATTCGGCAAGTGGTCTCCGAATTGGGAGGGACCTTTTCGGTAGAAAGATGTGTGCCTGGCAATGCATATATTTTGAAGACTTTATTTGGAGAAGAATTCGCCAGAGCTATCAATGGAAGATATCTTAAAAAATACTACCCTAGTGTTGAGGTTGGTTCATAGAAAGAATCCAAAACCAACAAAGCCGATGGAGGAAACATCGCCTTTAGCACAAAATTGTGAAACCAAAATAGCCGATATGGTTCATATCGCCTCTAGTACAAAAAAATATCTATGTTTAGCCGAGTGGCTCGAAATTGACTTCAACATTTCGACCCGGTTGGTTTATCGAAAAAGAGAAAGGTGAAACGTTGAATGACAACACTCGGTGACACGTCAAATCGTTTGCAACGCAAGACTAAGATCCGCTTTCGGCTAAGATGACGTCATTGCCTTCGGAGAACATCATTCGTAACTGCTTTGATTCGGAAAAAAATCAAGACATCTATTCGGCATTCAACACGAAAATCATGAATGTGCACATCCCCTTAAGATAATTTCATTATTCATAGTCGGCCCCTAATTACAAGCTACTCTTGGAATAACTTGTTAAGAAACAGCATGGGGATTAGTAGACTTCGGCGAGGGTCAGTAGCATGGTCTTCATAGAGCCCGGATGCTCGTTGATGTCTTCAATCTCATGAGGAGGACCGCCCCGCAAAGCCCACGTACCGGGACGAGTAATCTTCGTCGGTCCCGGGAGGACATTGCCGCCAGACCAAAGAGACACACCGAGGTGCACACCTTGGATGACGGCACGATCAACACGGCCGTCAACGGCATCCGGACGTGCCTCGGATGTTTCCCCCGGGCGTTCACCTTGTCGGCCACCTTGTTTCGCCGCCGCCTTGACGATCATTCTCTCTCGCAGATAGTGCTGAACAAGGAAAACAAATCAACGCATGGAAAAGATTGAGAAAAGGGAAATTTATACGGGGATGCCAAACCAGTGATGGCGTCGCAAAACGCTTGCGCCGATCCTCCCATTCGGCTTGCGCAATGCCGAACTTCTTGGAGACGTCGCCCAGCTCATTCCGGGCCTCATCCCTCTCCTTGCGGAACCGGAGCGCCTCCTCATGAACATACAGAGGGTCGTCTCCTTCCGATTCCACAGGGCCCCAGGGGTTGGCGTTGTAGGAGTTGTCGGACTCCGACGAGCTCGACGAACCGGAGGAACCGGAGACAGGGACCGGCTGGTCCGAGGTACCCGGTTGAGTCACCACCATTGGGGGAGAAGGTGGTGCTTGGCCAATGATGACCCTCGCCCAAAAAAAAAGATGAAGAAAATCGGGGTCCATGAAAACGAGCGTAAAGATCAAGAAATAAAGGAACAACCGATTGAATCCTACCCATGGCGCTGACGGCGCGGTGCTCGACTTCCCTCTGCCTCTCCCCCGGCAGGACGCTTGCCACGATCATCGCCGCCGCTCGCCATTGACGCTTGATCTTCTTAGGGTTGGATGAGGCAGAGAGATGAAGGGACGGCAATGAGAATGCTAGTCGGAGGTAACAATAAAGTGAATGCCGATGAAGGGCTTTATTTATAAACCGGAGTGGAGATCGTGGCATATGCCTCGGAGTAACTCAAGCGATTTAAATAGGGTTTACTCCTTTTTGGGCCGTTATCGGGATTTGGGCCAAGATCGGCTAAATCAAAACAACGGTTCAAAGGAATCGGCTATCTTTCTAATCGGGAAGCCCGAGGCGCTTGGTTATCATTCTAATCGGAAAGCTTTGAAGCGGTCGGTTATTTCTCCAATCGGGAAGCTTAAAGCATTCGGCTATGTCACTAGTCGACAAAAATGAAAAAGACCGAAACATAACAAAGAGTATAATTGTTCGAGAAATCTGAGTATATTACAAGCCGAATGTTTTACTCATTTAAGAACAGTTTGATTGCGTCTATGGCATCATTCCTAATTTGGCCGACTTCTTCTAGCACCTTCTTGTCATCTTCCTCGAGCTTGGGATTCTCGGTAAGCCTCGGTTTTGATCTCGCCGATGCTCCTTGATAACGATGCTATCTTAATTTTGGCCGCATCTATGGAGTTCGGCAAGGTGGCAATTTTATATTTGTGAGACTGGATTCTCACATTCAATTGAGCCAATTGAGCATCCAGCCTGGCCTTTTCCTCCTCCATGGCTTCCAGTTCGGTGCCAGTGGTCACCAAAGACTGTTTAGCGACTGGATCCGGGAATGCAGCTCTTTGACTTGATGCTTTTTCGCCGATTATCACTTTGCGGAGCGGCTCTAGAGGCTATGTTCCCCGCATTTTGCTCTCCCGACCTTACCAAGATGATCATCAAGATGAGTTGCGATTCTAGAGGGACCTTGAGAGTTGGAGGGATATCTTGGTCGATGAGCTCAACAAGTTCTCTTATCCGGTCTACATCTTGAACGAGAGCATTTATATCTTTGGCCGATTAAAAGGGATATTTCCTTTAACCGAGCCTGGTTCTCTGCCGATAACCTCTGTTGAGATGTAGCTTCTTCACCTCCCTCATTGATGTACTCTTCAACTGTGAAAGAGTAGCTGACAGTCGGCTTGGCCTCATCCTTAAAGGAAGAAAAAATCATTTGCCGATTGGTCAAAATTATTAAAGAAACCAATGAGTTGAAGTATTACCTTTTGAATAGAGTGTTCTTCGGGTTGAATCCTACCGGCTTGGTTGAGGACTTGGTTGGATGCCCGAGGGGATGATGAGCTAGAGGCCTGGCGAGGGAGGATTCTTTCGCTGTCCTGTCCAAGAATTGATCTGTTTCTAAAAATAGCAGAATATGAGAACTAATCAGTGCATCTAGTACAAAGAAGGGAAACGATCAACTGGGATAATAATACCGGTATGGCCAGTGGTTTCTTGAATTTCTGCATCTCCAGCAGAGGCCTGAGGGGGGATCTCAATGGTTGTTGAAGCATTGGCCGATCTTGAAAACTTAACCCGTGGTCAGCAGCGAGAGGAAGTGAGTACAAAATTATCGCCCAAATGAGACCGGTAAGGATATACCTTGGGAGACAGTTTGGATTTTTGGATCTTGTTCTTCCGGGCACAAAGAACATCCTTGCTTGATTCGGCAAAGTGGCCTTCCTCTTGCCCTTCACCTTTTAAAGGTACTCGAACCCAAACCGCTTTGGGGTTTTCATGAAAGCCGCCAAAGTAGGGGCATTATATCCCAAAGCGAGTGAATAGGCCCGCCTTGGTAATCTTGAATCGCTCGAGAAGGAGGAGTAGGCTCAAAAATCGTGAATGACAAAGTGTTAAAATCGGGGATGAATCCAATAATGAGAAAATGAGTACAAGGAAATTACCTCACTATCGAGGCAAATTGAGCTTGTAGATCCCGGCATAGAGAGTGCACCGGTATATTGAAGATATGGGCACGCCACTCATGCCACCGGTGAAGCAAACAGAGGATGGGCCGGATCTATTAATCCTAGAGGAGAAGGCGTAAATGACGGCAGCTCCCATCCAAGTTCAAAAAAATTTTCTTGGCTTCTATTTCATCCCCTATCTTCTCCCTCGGGCCTTATAGTTTTTGAGAGGTATAGCCTTGGGGGCAACCGTCCACACCCTAATTGCCTAGCCACCATGTTTGGATTGTAGAATTCGTAAGTAGGGCACAAACATCCTCCCATGATGAAATTCTGCTTTGGCGTAACACGAGGGCTTGATGAAAGAATTAAAGATATCTGTGGACACTTTATCCGAGCAAGCCAGTCTCATAGCTAAACTTGCAAGGCAAAGTCGATTTTCATTCTCTCTATGGGGGAGCCAAACCACATTGTCAAAGCCTTTAAAGAACAGACTTAAACAGATGGCCTATATCCATGTTAATGACAATGGTAGATGCCGCTTCCCCATATGTCCGACAAGCTTTCTCTTTTGCCGAATCATCTTCAAAGACTATTAACTCGAAGGAAAGCCTAAGTCATAAAGGTCCACGTAAACTATCCGGTGCATATACAACCGCAGCCACATTTGGACGAACCACCAAGGACCATTTTACACAGTGAATTTCTCCATGGTCGCGCAAGATCCGGGACGGTGATCCGACGCATCATATGATAGACAGACCCCTAGAAGATATTTGCCCAAAGGGGACTAAAATGCCTGCAGCCGTGTCTTTGACCATCACCATATGATTCGAGTTGGCTCATTAGATTTACCACGTAAGATGAATCGCATGACCACATGTTCATGAAAGCCTTATATTCTTTGTCACCCACAAAGCACTGATGACATGTAAGTTTGGATGTATTTTGTCCATCCACTTTCTCGATTTGATTGCCTTACAGTTCTTGCTATTCTTATATTTGGAGGGGGTACACGGCTCGTCACATTGAGGCCGGTCATCATGAAGATATCGCCTGAGTAAATGACATTGGACCATGGCCAAAGATAAAGGCGTTAATGGCATCGCACCAAAAGTGAGCCGCCGCTATCGGGGAGGGAGTCATTCGGGTGTGTCTCGATGGTGATAGTTCCAAGCAATCTTTGGATGTCTTGAGAATCCCAAAGTGATCTTTGCTCTTGTCCAAAGATCCTCCGATACCACTTTCGCCATCCGGTAATTGGAGGAAAAGGCTAAGTTTTGAAGGTGTTTGGCCACCGATTCGGCGTCACTCCCGATTTGAAAGAAATCCTCATGGTCTCCTTCTCTACGAACTCAATCGGCCGGGGTCTCCCATTGGACCCAGGAAATAAGAATCGAGGATTTGCTTTGCATAGGGAATCAAAATCTCGCCCTTGTATTCCTTCAGAGAACAAGACAACAGGGGGAAAATGAGTCGAAGGGAAACGACGGGTCGATTTGAAAGTTGCCGAATACATGAGAAAAAGCAAGGATTACCTCCGGAACTCCATCCTGGGTCGCCATTGAAGGCCTGAAGTGGGTTTGAATCTAAGATCGAAAGATTTAGGTTTCGGGCGGCGCGCGAAGTTTGAACAGTGTTGACCTAAATGAGGAACAAGTTTATGGTCAATTTCGAATAAAAATCACTTTTATCCCGAAATTGAGGGGGCATGTGTTGACACCGGATTTTGGTAAAGGCCGAGAAGATGACAATTGGGCCGATGCGTGGGCGAGGCAAGTATTCAGGAGCATTCGGCAAGCATCCATTCGGCTAGCTCGGGCAGTTCGGTAAGCATCCGTGCGGTCGGCTAACTCTAGGCAATTCGGCAAACATTCATGCAATCGGCTATCTTTGAAGGCGGTGGCTTGCGTTCGGGAAGTAAAAAGGTGGCAAGTAAGAAGCCGAATTGAAGGCTTAAGAACGTGATGATCAAGGACTCGAGGAAGACCATAGCAAGAGAATCGCCATACTTTTGAGTTACCTTTAATATATTATGTAAATCGTAACCTCTTAGGATTCATGTTATGTCCGTGGTATAAATATAGACCCTCGACCATTGTAAAGGATATTCACAATCAAATCAACACAACCGGCCCCGTGCCAAGTTTCGAGTCCCTTTTTTGTCGTGTCGCCGAAGTTCTTCGAGAGGAGTCATCGATCCGTCGACCTCCGTAAGTTCCCGCAACCTTGCTATCATGTCTAGTATCATGCGGTGGATTTAGATGTTGATGCAAGTAGTCTTGTTCGTCTCGACCGGATGGCCGCGGCGGCAGCGCCCGCTTGATGATCGTGAAGTCTTTGCTTATGCTTTGTTTATCTCGACTAGATGGCCGCGGCGGCAGCGCCCGCTTGATAGCTTAGCGAGGCAAGATAGTTATCGAGTCTTTGTTTATGCTTTGTTTATCTCGACTAGATGGCCGTGCGGCAAAGGCCCGCTTGATAGCTTAGCGAAGCAAGGATTAGTTATCGGCTCTATTAGATTTGGCAAGATCTAGTAGATCCATTAAGTTACCACGTGTTACATGTGTTTAATGCTTTTAATTATTTGCAACACTTTTTTGTCCGATCTAGATTGATTAGTTTCGGCTCTACACTTTTATAGATCTATTCGCTCTTTAACGTTCTTATTCTTTTATTATCATGATAAATAGATCATACGCTCAAGTGGCGAATTAGATCAATCTAGATTGTTACATGTTGCGGGTTCTTGCACGTTAGAAACGTTTAGATCTTGATAGGATTGAGTGTCGTCGCGGCGGATGCAAGTTCTTGATGGATTTACTCGTGATAGTTTGTTAGCTCCTTCTTCATGGACCCGAAGCCTATTTGAATTGCCGAGCTTGGTTATGCTTCAACTTGTAGTTAATTTTCACTTGTTCAAACATGTCTTCTCATGCATGCGTATTCGGCAATCAAATGTTCCACGTGTTTTGTCTCTATATTAGCCGAATGAATCATATGCATGATTGGCGCATGGCTTCTTCTATAGCCGTATGTCGCCGTAAGTGGCTTCGTGGTCGTATATACGGAACGCTCCGGTCTCATCTAAGCACGTCCGATTTTATATTTAACAATCTTTTGTCCCTTGTCGGGCCAGTCAAACCGACCGGCACGCTTCCGGATCTCCAAACCGCGGCGGCCGTCCGATTGAAGCCACGCTTTTCGGCTTGTCGCGGTGTGTGAGGCACGGAGAGTCACGTTTCGTGTCAACAAGTAAGGAATAAAAGTTATTACAAATCAAGTCTCGAAATTAAGTAGCTTAAAGCGAAGTAATTTTTAAAGCTCAACCCACACACTTAAAGTTCAATATAGTGCCACCGATGATCAATCCACAAAAGCAAGTGGGGAGAATAGTAAGAACAACCATGCCCTCTGGTACTTTAGTCCACTGGATATAAGCAGGTCTCACAATACCCATGGAAGGTATGGCCATCTGCACAAACAACAAGCGGGACAAACCCTGAGTACGAGAAGGTACTCAGCTAGACTTACCTGTCTGACTTAAATAAAAAGACTCCAAGGAGTATGACAGCTTTATCGATTGGGTAGCTCGACTCATTTGCGTAAAAGCAAATTGGTAACCATTTTATAGTGACAAATTTTAGCTTAATCATTCCTATTTATGCTAGGTGAGCACCTATACTATGCATCATTATAGTTTATTAATCATGATTAAGCAATCAAGTAGTAACCATAATCATATCAGCTTAATTCATCATCATCATTAACATCATTCCATAATCATTACTACGATGGCGTAGCTCAAGTCAAGTGTTCACTGTCCAGGAACGATGGCGATTGAATCGATTACTACTGAGCTCGGGGGTATTCTCACACAAACCACACTCACGCGCGAAGTGAGTTACAGTGTCACCGTGGCATATATCCAGGAAGAAACGCGGTTTCGACCGGAACCACTGCACCTGTGGGCCGCCCGACGCCTTTAGCCACCATGTTGGACCTCTCGTTGACACTGTTAGCGTCAACTTTTACTAGGGCTTTTTACCCGATGGACAACAAGATAACACACTAGTCTAGGGCTTTATCCGACAAATTCCACGAAGTTTTGCATATTCTCGTAATTTCGTGGTGATTTCGAGAAAAAGCCGAAAAAAGAGGGATTCTAACGCAAAATAACCACTAAACTTATCCGCCATGAAGGACATCACGGGAAGACTCGGGAAGACTCCAAAAGACAGGAAGGAGCGAGGGGCCGAGGCCGCCAGTGGAGCCGGCCGGCCCCACCATGGCGCCGGCGGCGCCCGTTAGGGTTTGGCTCCCCCCTTCGGAATGTTCCTCCACCGCCTCCAAGGATGCATCTCGGCCCTACGTTACGCCGATTTGATCCTGCGGGCGCACGCGCATCCCACCGGACTATAAATATGAGGGTAGACCCCTCTGGAAAGGGCCAATTCATTATTCATCAAGGTCTCAAGCCATCAAGCATCAAGAGCCTTCAAGTTCATCAAGAGCCTTCTAGTTCATAGGATTAGCTAGCTAGATTAGAAGTAGAGGAGATCTAGTTCTTCATCGGATCCGGAGCCCCGGCGCCCGGCCGAGCGAGAGTTCGGTAATAGATCTAGTTCTTAATTACTTTATTGTATTCATTATTCAGATTAGGGAGACTTTACTCTAAATATATTCATATGTTCTTAATTGCAATAGTCATTGTTTACTTTGATTATATGTCTAGTTTAGTTACTTCGATCTTATTGAATTCATGTAATTGCTCGTATAGCGTTTATCCATATGTACAATGGGTAGATGCTAGGCGATATGTAGACGTGGTGTCTAGATGTCTTGTTTATCTCTGCGAGTGCACCTTGATATGCCGGGACGTGTGGTAGTCTGCGTAGGTGACAGCCTACGTTAGTTCCTCTCGTAGTCCACCCCCGTATGTAGGACTAGCATGGGCACGGTCGCGAAGGAGGTGACTTAGGTCTTAATACCCTCATTAGTTGATGCCTCTTTACATGCAATGATGATTTAGGGTTGATTTAGCAATGATTACTAGATGTAGTTGCACTAATTAGAGTTATTCAATTGACGTAGTTATAGACCTATCTCCGTAGTTTATCCAATGGCTAGCTATGATTATGACTAGTAAGATGCTCGATGATTATCTTTAATTATGATATTTGATGATTATGCTATCACCCGCATTTATCTTTATTTATCTTGTGACCTCTGCTTTTGTTATAAGTAGAGTATACGACTTAGGTAGTATCGTTTATCATGTCCACATAGTTTCACATCAATATGACAATAATAGTTTATTACATAGCTTTCCCAGAGGTATAATTATAAATCGACAACCCGGAGACTTCCCTAGGTAAAATGCTACAACGGTATAATTATCTCGTCCGCTTTGCGTAACCCATTAGTTTACATTTATATCTTATTCATATATTTTATCCGCCTAGTCATAATAGTACAATATAAATCTATGTTAATTTCCTAACAATATAATTGGTGATGACAACCTACTTCATGTTTAGGAATGTTAGTAATTCAAGAGTGACTAGTTGCTAATGACAAGTAATTATATACCAACCATTTCTCGGGGTCATTGCTAGGAGTAGGGTTTATCTCTGCTTTTTAGTAGTGACGTTAGAAATGCCAACAACCTCGGACTTACTCTTCGCGCCCCCGTGGTCCCCCATCCATCTCCAATACGGTGCGAACGGATCGAGAGCCGGCCTGAATAGTGTTAGATCGAGAGCCGGCCTGAATAGTGTTAGGTTTCGCAGTCGGAACGACTTATCCGACCAGCTAAGTGTGAGGCATGCGTTCAACATGACTCGAGGGACGCCAAGAACGACACGGTCCTTAACCCATTACTGCACGAAATCACTATGGTCCGAAACCCCATAAGACTCCGCCCGTCTCTAATTATCACATTATAACCAATATCCGGATGATATCAACATAAAGCTTTTTCTTCAATCATACGTAACCACCTATGCTCGCGGATGACGAGTAAAATCACCCGACTTCTACCGTCTAAGCAAGCTAAGCAATAAAACTCGCCCTAGAGTAGCAGGGTAATTAAGGTAGGATAATCAAGGGTAAACAAGAATATATAATGCATCAACGGTTGCACACAACTCCTATACTTAATACATCAATCATAAAGCAAAATTAGACTGTTAGAAAGCGTAGGTAAAGAAATGCTCCGGGGCTTGCCTGGAATCCAACACAAGTCAGTGCTAGTTAGATGATACTCGCTTGGCAAGTATCTCCCTTCCCATTGCTTGCTTAGTCCTTTCATCTTCAGGATGAGTCCACCAAACACCATCTTGGGGTTTTGCTTCAACACCACATTCTCATCATCTAGCGTACCTAGATATCATGCAACGATGCATATGTATGAATACATATAAGTGAAATAGATGATCCATCACACAAGCATATTTAACACAACATAAGGTTACACTAGATGGTATAAGCGCATTAGAGAGCAAGCTATTCACATCATGACAACATCAAGATAGCAAGCATATCAAGCATAACACAAAGCACACAAGACATCAAGTGTATTAACTTAACCATCATCAAGAAATGAATTACACTTAGCCACACACAAGCAACACTATAACTAGCATCTATAAAATTCTGGACATACATGCAGTAGCTGAGTAAATAAATCATATCTAGAGTTCTACAACTCCAAAAGACTTGCAACAAAACAATATAGAAATCTTATAAAATTTCCTACAAATCATCTTCAATAATCTCAGCATGATTCAATCTCTAACATAGCCAAACAATTCAATTTCTCTAATCTAGCCAGACAATTTCAGAGAGCAGTCATTTCTGAAGCTGATCTTTGCATAGCCATAACTCACAAACTATAAAAGCTATAGCTATGAAAATTTAATACAAGCTAGATATATAAGTTATCTACAACTTTGTTATAGACAAGTTTTACAACAAACATCATTTACAAGGTGTAATCATCAAGGTTCTAGAAACTGTCCAAAAAGCCTCCAAATTGAATAATAGAGGAAATAATATTTCACTTATGTTTCAAACATCAATTTGGATATAACCAAAGTTACCAACAATTAACATATATTAAATGAACACTAGAAAACATAGTGTCCAATCCTAAATAAATTATTTTGATGCCCTTTTTCATTTATTTATATAACTAGGTGCATTAGAAAACATATATGGAACATATATCAAAAGTGCACAGTAAATTCTAATAAAATTACAATAGCTCATATATACTCCTAAAAGTCTACCGTTCAAATTTCATAGCATTTTAATAAGTATAGCAACCTCTATCAAAAAGACAAAATGCTAATACAATAAACCATGTGAGAGCAAGTTAATTCTAAAACCTAATACTTTCAGTAAATATATGGTCATGTTAAGCATCCATAGGTCACAACAACATCACTAAAAGGTAGTAGAACCATATTTTCTATTTTTTCATTTTTATTTGAATTATTAATCAATTAAATCCAATTACTAGGCATCAAGGAAGATATCCAAATAACTCAACTATACTATATCCAATGACCATGAATTTTTTTACCACAGCACACATAGACCATCAATAGCTTATCACAAAAATTTCACATCAATTAGAGCACTACAACTTGAGATATGAATTTAGCAAGAGCAAACCCTAGATAGCAAAGATCTATTTTTACTTCACAAACTTTCTACTAAAACATGTGAAATTATTATACCACTGGATAGATCTACTCACAAGGATTCCAAAAGTCCTTATTTGCTATTTTATGATTTTTCTACGAATTACTATGAATTTCCAAAATTCAATCCGAAATCACATAAAACAAAAAAGAAAAGGAAAAGCAATCTTTGCATCGGGAACCCTGAGTTTTCAAGAAATAAACCAAGCCCGGACCTGAAAGTTCTTCTCTCGGTGCTTTTTCGATAAACCCCTGATCTTCCCTCTAATTCGTCCCGTGGTCCCCTTTCTTCTTCCTCGGGACGGAGAGCGAGAGGATGCCATGGGAGGCGGCGGTTCAGCCGAGGGGAGGCCATGCGGTGGCGGAAGGAGGACGGAAAGCGCGCCCAGGGGGTCACGCGCGCCCTAGGGAGAGCGCGGCTCGGCCTCCAGCGGTCCGAGATGGATGCCAGGCCGGGGCCGGCCGGGCGCCGCGCGCGGCAACGGCGAAGCACCGCGGCCGGCCATGTCCCGTGGCGGCTGCCGAGAAAATGGGGCTCCGCGCCTGGCAGAGAGGCGGTGAGGACGGTGGGAGGCGCGAACAAGGTAGAGGAGAACTGGAGGACGAGGAACGGCGGTGGCGGGAGAGCGGCGGGCGGCCATGGTAACGACGACATGGCCGGCGGCTGTCTTGTGGCGAGGCGAGAGAGGGAGGGAGTGCGGAGGGTGAAAGAAAGTGGGAGAGCTTGCGCAGGCGCTCCCCATTGCGGCTGGGAGGGGGCGGGGACGCGTGTAGGGAGGCGGGCGGCGCGCCGAAAAAGCATGGCGGACGCGTGTAGGCATTTCACCGAGCTACTCGCAGTGTCGACATGGGCCTCTTCATGGTCATTTTGTGCTGGTTCCCACCCAAAGCGGGCCTTGGGCCTTGAAGCAAAGTTGCTCAACGGGTGATACTGCAAAACTTATTTAAGGTTCCAGGCCATTAGATTGACGGATTAGAGGATAAACAAAGGCAAAACTTGATAGTGTCGGTAGCGTCGATTAGAGTTAAGCCTTGACGCTGCTCGATCTTCGAATTGATAGTCTAAACTTGATCATATTGAATCCAACTTTTGGTATGCTCTTCTCCATTGCATTGCCATCAATTTCTATTTTGGGTCCAACTCAAGTTGCTTAAAAAAAAAATTAGAGAACGCGAGATGTCAATGCCGCACGCATAGAATTCCGGACTTAGAATAATTCCACGTCTTTGAAAACAGAGATTCGATCTTCGGGCTCCTTTTTTGACTTGCTTACACGCTGAATTATGACTTGGTCCTTCAAGAAAGTTTGTTGTCCACAACTTGGGCTTCAACTTTCATTTAAGGTCAAACCTCAGGATATGAGTATAAGCTATACTTTTCTATTGGTCAAAGTAGCAACTTGATAAAGCTCTAAACTAGGGTTTTCACCTCTTTTGAGCATTTTCTTGGTATTAGCTCAACATGAACCCTTCATGACTTTTGTTCCTAAGTCCAAATAGAGTACTTTAGGCAACATGGCAAGACTTGGTTGATACTACATATACTCATGCACTTGATAAGGTCAATCAAGCAAAGATATGACATATCATTTCATGTGACTTATTGATTCCAAACTTCACCAAACTTTTTTAATAGTTAAGGTGGGTAAAGATAGATATGAGATAGAGATTAAGATCATCACTTAACAAATGTTGCTTAACTCTAATCTCGCTGCTTAGCTCGTGACTAACACTGGGGTGTTACAGTTACCAATGCCGGGCAAGAGATGAATATATCAATCACAATATGAATATCAATGAACACCTAGAAATCCAAGAGAGACAATACGACACAATGATTTTTCTCTCGAGGTTCACGTGCTTGCCGGCACGCTACTCCCCGTTGTGTCGACCACCACTCAGTGTTGCGCGCGCTAATAGGCCTCCAATGCCTAACCCTCCACGGGTGCCGCTAGCAACTACCCACAAGTGAGGTAACTCAATGACATGAGCAATTTACTAGAGTCACCTTTTGTGAATCTCCCGCTGGAATTGTGGCGTAACCTTCTAAATTATATGGCCCACAAGCACCGACATTGTCCTTAAGACCTCTCCGTCACCGTGCATTTTGAGTACCACATAACCTAGAATGTTCTCGTCGGGTGAAACCCCGATGAACCACGTTTCCTCCAGGATCGATACTTACAGAGACATCACAAAGATTACAACGGTTTTCATACAAAATACCGTAGTAGCGGAAGACTTACAATAACTTAATTTACAAAACTTTTGTCAAACTTATACAAACCGAGTAGCATTATTACATAACAAGCGGAAGTACCATTACTTAACTTTATTACAATCACACAACGAAAGTGCCCGCCCCACCGGGCCACACAATCTATTCCTCGTCGCCGACACTTCATCAACGACCGTCATGCAAAGCAAGGGCCATAGCACACTTGCTCACGCGGTCCACCCGCAATGGGGGTTGAACAAACCCCGAGTACAAAAAAAGTACTCGCAAGACTTACCCGACAAAAAATTGGGGAGAAGACTCGTGAATGCGGGCTAGTGGGAATCAAGGTAAGTCTTTAGCAAGATCAAATGACACCTTTGCAAAAGAGACTAAGCCGCCCTTACTTTACTACATCAATCACTTGTCAACCATGTATCGGATTCAAAACTTTCCATCATCAACTTTTATTATTACTACGATGTCGGGACTCGGATCAAGTCTCCCATATCATGGAGCACCGACGATTCGAATCGCTTCATATACCCAGCTGGGGCTTCCTAGCCACACGATGTATGCAGGACCGAACATCTTACATACATCAACTCACGCTTGCATTTCTCCCGACTGAACAGGTCCTAGCCACGAGGTACAAGACACCATCTCCCTACGCCGCGGTCCCCTTCCACGGTGGCCCCGTAGGATGGGTACACGCTACACTCGTCCCGGTTATCCGTTCTCGTCGAAGATAGTACAAGGGAGCTTACCGCCATTAGCATGCGACTAGTACTATCCAATAACCTCATGATCCCGGGGCCAAACAACGGACGGTCCTTAACCGACTCACAAGTGGGACGACACTACACGAGGGCACTAGCCCTTCCTGATGCAAGTCACTCCACCCGGTCTCAATTTACTCATCATCATGCTCTTGTTGCGTACCCTTGACCCGATCAAAGTGAAGGGATACCAACAAGTAACATCAGGTTTTCGTAATTGCCCTCAACGGGGATATTGTTATCACATTTTTGGAAAACGTTTCATTTGTAAAGCCTAGGCTATCAGCAAGACTAAGCATACACTAGCATTTACGAAATCAAAATAGGTATTCAGGGTGTATAGCAAGGTACGGTAAATGCACCAAAGTAGGATATCACACAACTCCTATTACCTAATGTATCATATCGAGGAACATACAATATAAAAGCTTTTCGAAATACAAGGAGGTGGTTGAATGCATCCGGGGCTTGCCTTGGGGCTCGACGAAGTTAGTAGCAGCGATGGCACTGCCGAGATCAGGACCAACCTTCTCACACTGATAACTTTCTTCAAGAACTGGAGTTGGATTAACTCCCTCCGCAGACGGCACAGCTACACGAGTAGAATGCATGATTACGATGCAGTAATAAAAAGAGCATGCGATAATGATGCAACGATTGTCAACCTATCTTGAGTACAACTTTTCTTCACGGTATAGTTGCACTAAGAAGGTATAGCTAGCGTCGACGACGACGAACTCACGGTACGCAATCAACATAAAATGCCGAAGGTCATTAGGGTTAATGACCTAGGGTCATCACTCAATCCCAAAATCAGGCAACATTAAAAGTGATTAAAGGTGATTACTAATTTATTGACCATTTTTACAGTCGTTGAAAGCCACTAATTAAACATGCTAATTAAAGATTAAATTAAACCTTAATTAGATAAAAGATTAATTACTTAAACATTAATTAATTAAGAGATTAATTAAGCATAATACAAAAATTAGTCAAAACATGACCAAACTTCATAATTAAGATCATTATCATCTAATTAGCACACAAAACAAATCTCATAATTTTTGGACTTATATTTTAATTATTAAAAATCATGGAAGTGGCATTTACTAATTAAAAGAGCAAATTATTGGATAAGTAAAAGTTACTCAAAAATCAACGTTAGTATTTTTTTCTGGTGTAGAGCTTCACTCAAGGAGCACAGAGCATATTTTTATACATTTTTATCTGCCCAAATAAAATTGTAACAAAAAGATGAAACTCAGCCCGGAAAAATCAAATTGAAAAAGGAAAAACCAAATTCCTCTCCCCGCGGGCCCTGCGCGGCCCATTCGGCCCAAGCGGTGCCGGCCCAGCCCAACTGGCGGCGACCCGCGCGCGGCTCCCTTCTCCTCTCTCTCGGCCGGCGGGTGGGCGGGACTGTCGGCTCTCTCTCCTCCCTTTTTTTCTCCGACCGACGACGGCGGCGGCGGCGGCGCGGCGCTCTAGCCAACGGCGGCCTCTCCGACCATGCAGAGCACAGCGGACTCCTCTCACTCCCCGATCATGACAAGGTACGACAACGAGGTATATACATCGCCGGAGCACGCAGACCCGACGGTCATGCGGCTCATGGCGGCGCAAGGCGGCACGGCGATGTTCCTGGCTGCGAGCTACGGATGAGCGAAAGAGAGCACGTAAGGTTGAGGAGGCTTACCACGGCCTGGGGCTTACGTTGGTTGAAAGGAAACGGAGCAGAGGGGCTTAGCCGCGGTGGAAACTCACCGACGGCGGTCCGCCGGACTGAAGAAGGCCGCGCCAAAAGGGCGATGTTAACGGTGAAAGGCGGCAATGTGGGGCGTGTTAGGTGCGCGAGAGTATGGCGGAGAGGTGGGCTAAGGATTGGATGCGTTGATGGACTGAAGCGCCAATTTCACCGCCGATCAAGGACGCGCCTACGGCGAAAGCAAAGTGAGAGGGGAAAGAGAGAAGAAGATGGCTCACGATGGCTTTTAAAGGAGAGAAGGCGGGTCGAGCTTAGGCTGTGTCCCTTCACGAGCTCGGCCACGCTGCCAGCAACGCGCCCAGCGCGAGAAGCGCCCGGAGCAGCCACGGCGGCCGGCGAGCCCATGCGAGCACCGTGCTACATCGTAGCTATGCCACCTCACCAAGATGCATTTTAAACTGCTTTTGCTCAAAAACTCCCAAAAACTGAACTGAACACAAAATTCTCCAAAAATACAGATTGTTCAGAATTTTGTGCTCTACAACTTTCATTAAAGAAGTTTTATCAAAATCCAAATAATTTTTGAATTGCAATTCAAATTTGAAAATGAGTTCAAATTCAATTCTTTGGGATTTCAAAATTACTTTTTAACTTTTTGAATAAAAGATGAAAATCTCCAAAAATAAAAGTTATTCTATTTTTCAAGACCTACAACTTTTATTTAGGAAGTTTTTCATGAAACCAAATAATTTTTGAATTGGAGTTTAAAACTCAAAAGGGAACACTTTTCAATTTAAAGAACTTTTGAAATTATTTAAAATTTTATTCAAAAACTTGAAAAACTTTATATACCAAAGTTGTAGAGCTCCAAGAGATGCACAAACTGTATTTTTTTGAAGTTTTCCCAAATTTTTGAATATTTTGAGATGAAATTGCAAAGGGGGGCAAAAAACACTTGAAATTTAGGGTTTTTGAAAAGGAATTTCAAATTGGACTTTTGGGCAATTAATTAATGATGTTGTGGCACTTTTTCAAACCCAACCAATGGCACACTTTCAAAGTACAAACTTCATACTTTGAAATGGTACCAAAGTTTGGTAACTTTTATTTAGAAAATTAATTATGGTTAGCTCCTCAAAAGTGAATTTGAAATTCAAATCCAACACACAACCACTAGGGTTAGGGTTTTGGGATTCGGATTCGAATTCAATTTTGATTCTTTTCTTTTGCATCATTTGACTTGTAAAACTTGATTAGGGTGTAAGTCGGGGTTAGCCAAACACTTGCAAACATCAAGGTTGATTTTAGTTGATTGCTTTTATAAATCAATTTAAACATGGAGATAAAGTTTAAATGGTATATGTATGCACATACGATATAAAGGGGCGCAAACAACCCTAGAATTGTAAACTCCTTTTATTCATTTGCATTAATG